>OVAN01011204.1:0-14932 GCA_900406275.1 Anastatica hierochuntica
AAGAAGATCTCATTGGTTTAAGGGGCTAAAGTGATATTTTGGGCCTTCTGGTCCAAAAGGAAAATAGAGAAAATGCTTTGTTGTTTGGCATATTGTAGCACATGTCTGAGACTTTTAAAACGGCATGACGTCTAGGGGTTAAAACTACAGAGCGTTGAAANACTGATTGGATGTATAATCATTTGTATCTTTTGTAAGATTGAGTATTCTATGTAGTTTAGAATGGTTTTATATATAGTCTCATCTAAAGTCAATAGGTCTTGGAAGCTTGAAAATTGAGATTTTCACTGGCTTCGTTTTTCGAAAAACAAAAAATATTTTTATTACCAGGAGATTCAGGGTCCGTAAAACCCTAATCTCCTAAGACAGAATCAGTCCAGGTAAAATATTTGTCTTGGACGAACCAACCCCTTCTAACACAGTTCAAAATCGTGAGCTATTCTTTGAATAGAGAGGCTTTTAACACCAACATTTCATTGGTAAAGCAGAAACATTTTGCAAACAACAAAAGAATAATCCTTTTAATTATGTTCTACTGTTTCCTGATACAAAAAGAACAGAGTGTTTAAAGTTTAAACTAATAAGACTCAAAGTTAGTGTTGTCTGGTAAAAATGAGAGTAACTTTATCCTTCAAGCATGGTCGTCGCAGCTTCGATAAGTGCTGGTCGGAAATCGCTAGAAGCTCGACCTAAAACTGTGTAACCTTCCTTGTCTTCTACATCCACATTTGCACCATGTCTTACAAGTAGAAACGCGACCTGGTCGAAAGAAACCCAAAGATTTAGGAGGCTTTTAGCTTTTAGACAACATCATGCCGCTTTTAGATCGATCAGATTTGAAAATTTACCTGCTTGTCATCGCAGATCACTGCGTGCATGAGTGGAGTTTGACCCATTTTATCAGCAGCATCAATCTCGGCCCCTTCTTCGATCAGATATTCACAAACTTCTGACTTTCCGGTGCTTGCTGCCCTGTGAAGCGGAGTACAACCAACCTGAAAGTCTCAAAAGAAGAATTGTTTTACGTGTGAACACAAGTTGATGGGTTTCAAAGAGAACAAAAAAAGACGAAAAATAAGCTCCAAAACCTTGTCACTGATATTAATCTTCGCCCCGTGTGTTAGTAAAAGTTGAGCAATCTTCAACCATCCTTTGCTAGCCGCGTAGTGAAGTGCAGTGCGACCACCGTTGTTCTTAGCATTGACATCAGCACCTGAACATAAAAAGATAAAACCAGGTCGGCCAAGAATTGCAACAGGAGAGAGCTAATCAGTAAATCCATCGAAGACGATCTTACTACAAAGGAACAATATTAAGTGATCAATCATCTTTCTACATAGGAACTTAAATGCAAATTACTTTATCGACTAAACATGGAAGACTCTTACTACAGAGAAGGATATTAGGTTATCAATCTTCTTTCCACATAAGACCTTATATATAGATATCTGATTGAAGACAATAACTAATCACTAGAAGAAGTAACACACAAGAACTTAGTTTCAAAGTATCAACTGTTCCAATCGAAATCCGAATATAGTGAGAAACGATTCACAAGGCAAAACAAAGATTAACACAACAAACCTCGAGTCAATAGAACTTCAACGAGCTCGGCATTGCCGATGCTAGTAGCAGAATGTAGAGGAGACCAGCCTTCTTCATCTTTACTGTTGATTACAGTCTTTGACTCATCTGAACTTGATAGCAACTTCACTATCTGCAGAATTCCACATACATAAGGTATCAATCTATAGCCCAATTCGTTAACGAGGCTTACAAATTTGTTAACGATTAGCCAAAACCAGAGTCAGTGAAGCAAATTCCACTCCTAGTTTCATCGCTTTTCTAAGAAGCAAAGAGGAACAAACCTCAACAATTCACTCACAAATCACAGTTTCCTCAAATTTCTCAATTTATCACAGTCTTTGATTCATCTGCATTTGATAGCAACTTCACTATCTGCAGATTCCACATCCATTTCAATAACGCAATTCGTTAACGATGCTTGCAAACTTGTTAACGATTCGCTAAAACCAGAGTCGGTGAAGCAAATTTTACTCCTAATTTCATCGTTTTTCTTAGGAATCAAAGAGGAACGAACCTCGCAATGACCAAAAGAAGCAGAGACATGGAGTAGAGAGCGACCGTCTTCGTTTCTGAAACTTAGAGAGTTTTTGAGCTGTTGAGGAGATAAAGACATGAATAACGAAGAATCGCCAGATTCAGCAGCTTTGAATAGGTCTTCGTCTCTGATCTGATTTGACTCTTGTTGCTTCTGAGCATCGGTTCCAGTTTCCATGGCTCCTGTGTGTGTGTGGAGTTTCGATCAAGCTTTCGTTTGGGAAAGTGTTAAAAAGACAAAGACGGGAGAGATCCGAAGTGATTAAAAAATACTAAAGGCCCAATGTCTCTGTGTAATGGGCTCATTAAGGGACATTTTTTTGTCCGTTCATTTTCGTTAGTTAGGTTAGAGAGTTTTTTTTTTGGTCACAGTGTTTTTTCTCTATAATTAGAAGTTTTATCTTCGGAATGCAAGTGTAGCAGTCGATTAGATCATTTTCCAGTTTTCTAATAGGTCGAACGAGAGTATTATGTTTGATTTTGCCTCTTTAGGCTTTTAATTTTTCGATTGAAGATGTCAATTTGAGCTAAAATCTGTAAATTTCACATTAACACGTCTTTGTGCAGATTTGAAATTTGTATCTCGAAAATATATGGATCTTAGCTAGCAGAACACTAAAAATTGTGGGTTATTACAGATAAGTCTAGGTTCGTGCGGTACTTGCAGATTTTTAATTTTAAAAAAAATATATACACAATTTTCTAAATAATTATATCACTAATTTTACAATATTTATATATATATATAACATTTTTTAAAAGTTTTTTTAACCATTTACTATAGTATTTTAGTTTTAAAATTTACTTTTTTTTACATTTCTTAGTTGTCTTGGAAGTTATCCGCGAGCTAGGTAGCACGGGGACTTCGAATTGGTGCCGTCTCCCGTTCCGGGTTCGTCGGGGGGACGGGTACTGTTCGGAAACGGCTCGGAAACGTCTCCGCCAGGTCTCCGTTAAGCAAGGGACGGCGAGAGCTTAGTGGGCACGTATAGGTCATTGTGACGAGACGTCTCGGAGACGTTTCGTGTCTATTTTGGCGTACCTTGATGTATAATCAATTAATTCTATTTGTTTAATACAATAATTTATATATTCTTAAAAACTTTTAAAAAGAAGCGTAAAAGAAAAAGGAAAATTGTTGAGGGTTTTTAATTAATAATGTATCTCTTACGTCTTCGTCTTCTTCTTCTTCCAAGTCTCTATTTAACCCTTTTGAATTCTTTTTTTAAGGTCTCGTTGACCAGGCAATGCGAAGGTATAGTACTCTTTCTTTAATTATTTATTTTCATAGTTTTGAAGTGTGTGATCGACTGTCAATCCCGTGACATGCCCATGCCTTGTCAATCCCCTTAGGTGTGATCGATTGTGTACTACTCATGTGTGATCGATTTTGTTAATTATTTATTTTCATGGTTGACCAAGCAAAAGTACATTACTCATGAGCAGTCTTCCTTTGTTATAATTTTATTTTACTCATGGTGTGATATTGATTTTATAGGAGAAACGTTTAAGATGAATTCTCAAAGTGGAAGTGTTAACATTGGTAGTAGTTCTGGATTTACCAATTCATCAACTGAAAAAGAAGAACCTCCACTATGGAATTATGTGACCAAATTGAAGAAACAACGAGCCACAGGAGGAACTTGGAGCTTTAAGTGCAAGTTTTGTAATGAGACTCGACAAAGATCTTATTCGAGAGTCAAAGCACATCTACTTGGATTGACAGGGCATGGGATTTCTCTTTGTAAGAAAGCAACAATGACTGAAAAGCTTGAGATGAGAAAGTTTGAAAATGAATTTGAGATGAAGAAGTTTGAGTCTGGTCCTAGAGAAGTTTCTTTGGCTTCTGAATCTCTTTCCAAGAAAAGAAAATCTTGTTTTTCACCTATCGTTGCAGCATTTGGTATTCAAACCAGAGATCAGTTGGATCAAGAAATAGCAAGAATGTTTTATACAGGGGGTTTGCCATTCAATCTTACAAGAAATCCTAGCTATTATAGGTCCTACCAGTTTGCTGCTGCCAACAAACTTGATGGTTATGTACCTCCAAGTTATAATAGGATCAGAACGAGCTTATTGCAGCAAGAAAAATATAATGTCGAGAAATTGTTAGTGCCTCTGAAATTGACATGGAGAGAAAAAGGGGTGACGATTGTGAGTGATGGTTGGAGCGATCCTACAAGAAAACCTTTAATTAATTTCATAGCTACTTCTGGAAGCGCCGCTGTGTTTCTTAAGACTGTGAATTGTTTCGGTGAGGTGAAAGACAAAGTCTTCATTGCTAAATTGATGGAGGAAGTTATCCATCAAGTGGGTGATCAAAACGTTGTGCAAATAATCACTGATAATGCAACAAATTGTAAGGCGGCTGGAGAGCTCATTCAGGGTAGGTTTTCCCACATTTATTGGACACCATGTGTTGTTCATACGCTCAATCTAGCATTGAAGAATATTTGTTCTACAAAGAATGTTGAAGGGAACGAAGAAACATATGAGGAGTGCAATTGGATTACTGAAATTCTTGGAGATGCGCTTGCAATAAAGCATTTTATCATGAACCATAACATGAGACTCTCGATTTATGAGAAGTTCTCTCCTCTTAAATTACTTGTAGTTGTTGATACACGTTTTGCCTCTATCATTGTGATGCTTAAAAGATTGAAACTTATCAAAAGGGGTCTCCAAGCCATGGTTATAAGTGAGGCTTGGTCTGATTATAAAGATGATGACACTAGAAAAGCAAGCTTTGTTAAAGAGAAGATTTTGAATGATGATTGGTGGGAAAAGTAACTTATATTATTGAATTCACAAGACCTATTTATGAGATGATCAGATTTTGTGACACCGACAAACTGTGCCTTCACTTGGTATATGAGATGTGGGATTCTATGATCGAGAAGGTGAAGATTGAGATATACAAGAGAGAAAAGCGTCCAATTTCTGAATACAGTAACTTCTATGGTGTTGTTTATGACATTTTGATGGCTCGTTGGGCGAAGAATAACACTCCTTTACATTGTCTTGCTCACTCTTTAAATCCAAGGTATTTGATTTTAAGCTATATAATTTATTCTTTCATTTATTTCCTTGTCATAGATATATATGTATGTAACATATTTTGTATGTTGTAGATTTTATAGTGATGAATGGCTAAATGAGGATCTTGCAAGACGTGGTCCACATAGAGATGCTGAAATCTCACGTGAAAGGATGAAGTGTTTTCGAAAGTTGTTTAGAAGTGATGATAAGCACAAGAAAGTGATGGAAGAGTATGCATTATTTTCAATGAGGAGTGGTCCTTTTGAAGATTTAACAAGCATTTCGATGATGTCTACTATGGAACCCAAGAGTTGGTGGGCTAACTTTGGTGCACAAACTCCTCTACTCCAGACTTTGGCTTTTAAGTTGCTTGGGCAACCTAGTTCATCTTCTTGTGCTGAATGTAATTGGAGTACTTATGCATTCATTCATTCGCGGAGAAGGAACAAATTAACTTCAAGTTGTGCTGAAGACTTGGTTTTTGTCCACAACAACCTACGACTTCTATCAAGGAATTCTAACCAGTACGAAGCAGAAAAGACCAAGATGTGGGATGTTGGTGGATATGGATTTGATTCAATGGAAGATATAGGATTCTTAGAGTTCTCGAGTCTCTCACTAGATGAACCAGATTTTGAAAATGAACTACTAGCTGAGTAGTTTATGTCGTTGCTTTCTAATATTAAACAAACGTGTTTTTCTAAGGTTGGAACTTATGTTTGAGTTCTTAATACTTTGAGTTATGGACATTTATATTTTTCTTATACTTTTATTGTCGTCCCTATACCGTACCCGTATCCTAAAATTTTATGTTTGTCGTTTCTCGTCCCCGTTTCCGTCCTCGTTTCCGGTTCCAGTTCCCGTCCCAGTGCAGCATAGTCCGCGAGTCCCAAAAACTTAAACGAAACAACTGGGGATTCATTAACACATCTAGTTTTGATCATAATAACTAATGTGAAAATAGAGTTTGATAAGAGGGAGATCATTGATTTGTCTTTTACGATTTTAATTTTCTATATTTGGATTTTTATATATCTAAGTCATAATCAATTGAAATTTTTAGTTTGAAGTGTGAAATTTTCTTGTGAATCTAATCAAGGATCAATTCTCCCCAAATGTAAGATTATTTTGTATTCTACAATATGACTACCCATAATTGTTTTTTAGAGAAATTATATTCAATAACCATAAACCCTAGATTAATTAAATTTCATATTCTCCCCCACTTTGGATTTTAAATTTTTGTCCCCAATTTTTTTTATTTTTTGTAAACAAGTGAAGTGTTTTGGTAAAAATCTCCTAACATTATATTATTATTTTTATTCTCAACCCTAAATTTTAAATTAATCTTTCTTCATAGTTCATAGGTTATTACCTTAATTCACCTTTTTTAATGATAAAGATACATATTTTCATAGGTCTCAGAATTAACTCGGATTCTGCTTTAGCGATGACTTCGACTAGAATTAATATATACTAGGTGGCTCCCCGCGAATTTGCGGATTTGAGTAGGTGTGGACAAAATGTATGGATCTGAAGAATCGATACGAATTCGACCCAAAAAGTGAAACCCTGCGAAAAAAATGGTACCCAATCCGAACCGAAACAACTGGAAGCGAAATATTTTGAGTACCAAAAAGTACCTATATTACAATTATATACTTAAATATATTAGTTATTTTGATATAATATCCAAAAATAATTAAACGAAAATACCAGAAAAAATTTGAATTTTAAGGTTTTTTAGTTATATTTAGATTTCTTATTTTTCTACATATCATAATCTTTATAAAAATCGATAATTATAATGTAGACTATGTAAGATTGAATTTCGTGTAAATATAGCGATATATAAGATTTTGATTAATATTTTACTCAGTATAAATTAATATATACCTTAATTCATGATAATAGTAATATTGTTATGTATTTATAGTTTTTTATATGTAAAGTTTTATGAATCTTTAGAATGGTTTTCCATTAAATGTATATATTAACTTTCTATAATGTGTTTCATTTTATAAATAGAAAATTTTGTGATTCTTTTTATTTTGTAACATTAAATATTAAATTTTATATGATCTACATTTTTTTTAAATGATATAAAATGATTTTGGATTTAAGTATTTTATAATATGAAATATTCAAATTTTATATTTGTTTTTATGTTTTAACTAAAATAGCATAAGATGATTATCTACCTAACTAATTGAGCCCAACTAACTCATATTTCTTTCATGAATTTTAGAACTTGAAAATTTTTTACTTTGTAATATTAAATATTTAATTTTACATAATTTGGAATTTTTATAATGATATAAGATGATTTTGGATTTCAATAGTTGATAATTTGAAATATCCCCCTATATATTAAATCAAAATACACTTAAATAAAATTTGCTTATGTCTCACTCATATAAGAGTTTCCAACATTAATCTTATAATTTGACTGGTTGAAAGATTTGGATTTTAAATTTAATTTTGATTTATTTAATTCATCTATAAAATAAACAAATAACCATCAACTACTTTAACTAACTTGCCAAACATTCTTTTCAAATCAACAATTCTTAACCTAATTGCCAAATATTAAATTATTCAATTCATATCAATTTTAATCTTACCATAATTATATATACAAAATAAACATGAAATGTATACATAAACAATATACCATAATTATACATTTTCGTATATACATTTATTGGTAATAATTTTATGATAAATACATATTTTAAATTTGTCGACTATTGAATTTTTTTTAAAAATAATTTATTTTCTTCAAATTTTATAAAATTTATAATAGTTAGGAAAAAAAGAAAGTTATTGGAATTTATTATACCATTGAATCACTTAAAAGGACTATACTAATAAATGGAATTTTTATGTTGAATAATTTAAATGGACTATATTTGTTTAGAATATTAGTAGTCCCATAATTGTTTAAAATAATAGTCCTGAAATTTCTTATATTATTGAATCATTTAAAATAACTATATTAATAAAGAGAATTTCTCTTTATTATTATTTCTTATAATAATAAAAAGAATTTCTTATATTGTTGAATTAATATTTAATGTCAAATCCTATCCTACTATATATTAAAAGGGAAGTGACTTAAGTTGTTTTTTTCACGTGTCTCTCATAGGTGAGTTGAAGAATTAAACGTTATAATTTGATTGGTTGATGAGTTTTTAATTTTAGTGATTATTTATTTATTTTTTAGACCTAAAAATGACAATTAATTTTTTGGAGCATTTAATGTTGGATTACGAAATTGAATTATTTAGATTACAAAATTGATTGAATTTTATTCGCATTCATTAATAATGGAAATATAATTTATTTGTTAATGTACTAATATTTCGGTTACGAAAAATGGAAACCGTAATTAATAATGATTTTTTTGACCAACTAATTTGGGATTAAAAAAATTAAATTATTTAGGTAACAAAATTGATTGATTTTTATTCGAATTTTTCAATTATAGGAATATATAATTACAATGAGAATGTACTAAAATTTCGGTCAATAAATTTGAAAACCATAATTAATAACTTTTTGAGCAACTAATGTGGGAATATGAATTTTTAATTATTTAGGTAACAAAATTAATTGATTTTTATTCGAATTCTTTAATTATGGAAATATAAAACTACAATGAGTATTCATAATAATTTCGGTAAATAAATTATAAAAATAATTAAGGAAACTAAAATTCGAGTTTTCCTTGACTAACAAGATTATTTAAATGTATAAATATGGTTTTCATACAACCAAAAACTTAGTCTCCATTTTTTATAGAAAGAAACACATATCGCCAATGGTTCAAGTCAATGTTGTTGAAATTGTGTCCATCATAACGATATTACGATTAATGTGAGGGTTTTAAGCGTTTGGAAACAACCTTACACATATGGTGTCAAGCTTCAATTTATCCTTGCAAATGAATATGTAAGCCTTTTTATTTATATATTATTTTATTATTTTTAATTTTAGTGAACAAATATTCTAAAAATTTATATATATATATATATATGTGTGTGTGTGTGTGTGTGTGTGTGTGTTTTTCTTTTGTCAAGTTTAACTTTTAAATTTTATATCTTCGTTGTTTTTTTTATATATTATATTATGAATATCGCATGGTGTAATTCTCATGCATAAGACTAATGTTTTTGATTTCATTATTTGTTTACCCCACAATTATTATCCTACATACACATAAAAGGGTTATGTATCCAATGGTGGTTGTGGTGATTTTCAAATGATGATAAACCCAGAGATACCTGAAGTTGAAGATTTTAAGCTCAAATTCTGTTTGGTTTAAAATTTTACTCATATAATTATTAAGATTAAAATATGTGTTCAGTAATATTGTTTCAAGCTACGAAACAAGAGACAATGCTTGGAAAAAACATAATCAAGGAATATGAAAATGAATTTTGAAGGCAATACGATGGATGTGAGAGCATTGATTATGGACTAAGATTATCTTTATGCATTTTAAATTATTTTACTTTGGCCTTTTTCGTTTGTTTGGTTTGCTATGAGTTTTATTGATATATTTTAATAATTATTTGATGTTCCGTTTATTTTTTTATTAAAAAATTCGTATTGGACAACACTAAAAGAAAGATTTGGACTTAAATAATTTACTGGTACTTTTTAAGGTATAGTTTGCACCTGAGTTGTAATAACAAAATTTATATATATTCTAAATTAAAGTTGGGACTAAAATTATCTTTATGCATATTTTAGTACAACATGTTATAACAAATTGAACATAATAGTTGGGGGTAGACATGATTTAGCACATTATGCATAAAGAGAGAACGTAAGTATGTATGGAGGATTGTTATTTTAGTACATAATAGTACATAATATATAAACATTATTTTTCTAAAGACATGATTCATTTGTTAAATATACATACATAAGAGTTTTTCTCGTGTGAAAGACTCTTATTTAAATTTTTCATATTACTCATAAACTCACTTTTTTATTATAAATTTAAAATAATTTATTTAGTAAATAAACATAATAAACACTATAGTTAAATTATCCATATTATATTTATACTTTCGAATTCTCGCGTACGGCTACCTAGTATATTTTATATTGATATTTTATTGTTTTTATAATATTATAATTATTTGTTTAAGGAATAAAGATTTGAAGTTTATTTTAAAGAATATATTATTTTACTATACGTTAAAGATTTCAAATTTATTTTACAGAATATATTATTTTACTATACGTTAAGATTATTATTTGAAATTTATTCCTTAACGTATTTGTTTAAGGAATAACGATTTGAAATTTATTTTAAAGATTTGAAATAATTTATTTAGTGTACTAATAATTATCCAAACATATCTCTATATTATTATTTAGAAAGTAAATTTAGAAAAACAACCTTAAATTTGTAAATAATTACATTAAATGTCATTGAGAATAAAATATATATAGGATATAATAGGTCTAAAAAATTTTAAAATTCTATAATTAAACAAAATAAAGAAATTATATTATCAGATCTTATCTAGATTCTCTTAATATCTTTTTAAAAATCCATCAAAATATATATTATTACATTTTAAAAGAAATAAATGAATCTTCAAATTTAATTTAATAATATGATTCAATCTATAAAGGGTTAATTGCGACTAATATTATCGTTAAATAAAGATATTATTTAGTTCACCACGGCTAACCAACTTAACTAATACCAGAAATATTTAATCTAACTAAAAATTTACAAATTAATTATGAATTATAAAATTTTGTTTAAATTTTAATTATCATAAAAGTTTTAAAAAACATGACATCGCATTATACGTGGATTTAAATCCTAGTACTAGATTAACTCATATGAGACATTATTTTAAAGATTTTTAGTGACACATATGGTTTATATATATCTTGCAGTGTACTTTCAAATAATTCATTAAGATGATTTCATTTTCACTAAATAATATTTGGCTAACCAATTCTGAATCCAAACGTACAAACTGAAAATGAAAATATACTAGATTTAGTGATCATGCAATCTTCATTTGTTGTCCTTGCTAGAAAAATGCTAACAGTAAATGTCCTCGTTGAAAGTGGTTATGCATGTTTCTTTCTATGTATACGTTTAATATTGTTTCTAGTTTTTTTATTTATTTAAATATATTGTTGCTAGTTGGTGGTTGTATCTATCTTATTAAAATGGAAGACATAGACCTTTTCATGTGTGATTTTTTGAAGTGAAGATATTTTAGAAATTTTATTAAATGTATATAGTAAATTAAAATAATTCTAATTACTCATTTACATATTCCAACAAACATATTAGAATATTCTAATATTCTTTTCACTTAATCAATATCAAAATTGTAAACCAACACAATTTAAAATATCAATTTTCAGCAAATTTAAATATAGTTTTTTTCAAATTTTAAATAAATCCATAGTTTTTAAGATAATTATCTTATAATATTATTATTTTCTAAAAAAAGTTGTTACCAAAATTTTAAAAAAATTATAAAGTGATAAAAATCTATAGAAATTTATAAATAACTTATATAAACTATAAAAATTTAAGTTTAGTCATCTGATTTTTTTTTAAATACTCTAACGGGTTTTGTTTCACGGTATTTCGGGTATTGAATATTATCCGAACTGAACTCATACGAGTATCCGAGGAAATCTGAAAGTTCGAAAATCTCAAATCTAAATCGAACCTAGAATTCGACATCTCGAGATAGCCGAAAATTGTAAATCCGATATTCGAAAAATCTAAACATGATTAATAATATCTAGTAATCAATAAAATGAAAGAACTCAAAACAAAATAAATTGAAAATGCTAAAACTGAGAAAAAAGTTCAAAATATTCTTTTTTTTTTGTCAACAAAGTTCAAAATATTCTCCAACTATTCAAAAAATGCACATTAATGCCTTGGTTCAGTGAGTAAGCTAGACAACCATCGATTAGGGCCATCGATATTTCGAAAACCTTTTAGGACCCCTGATAATTTTCTCTATAATGTTATATATGCAAGATCACCATAATTCATTTTATTAAAGAAATTTATTTAGAAATATTTAATATATTTTTAAGTGTATATGCAATTATTATGTTTTGAATTTTTACATAATGTATTTATAAAATGACTAGTAATATATCTTTTTCGATTAAGGTCATTGCTTTCGTTAGACCGGTGTTGTTAATATCCGAACTATCAAAAACGCAAAATAATTTTCAAACTTTACATTAATTCACAAATTAATACCCACTTAAAGTTAACGTTAACTTATTTAACGGAAAACGTTAATGATGTTTAGTAAAAGGGTTCTCCAATTATTAAATATATGTACACTAATATCCAAACTATTAAAAACGTAAACTAATTTCTAATCTTTGTGTTGATTTTGTGTGGGTATTATTTTGCAAAAGTCAACACAAAATTTGGAAATTAGTTTGCATTTACGATAGTTTAGATATTAATGTGCTCTTTTCAATAGTTGGAGAAGTTTTTTGGGTTTTTCTCACTAAAACCATATTATTTATTAGATAAATTACTTTTGTTTAAATTAGTTATAAATTAAAACGTGTGATAAATTAAAAATTTGTGAAAACATGTAAAAGTTACATATGTTGATAAGGTTCCATCCCAACTAAACACAATAGCTACCAAAAGTGATTATGGAAGGCAATTACTAACATAATTATTTAATCTAGTACCATAATTAAACATTAATCACTTCATAAAACCTTGAGCCATCTTAGCATAATCTCCAAACCCACCTCCCGATTTTCCATCCTCTTTTTTAGCGGCCGATTCTCCAGCTCCACCGTGGCTTCCAGCTCCGCCGTGGCTTCCGCCACCACCGGAGGAATGAGAATGTGAAGTTTCATATTTGTGGAGATAATTTTCAGCTTTTTCAAGGTACTGACCAACACCACTTTTTTCATCGAACTTACCGTATCTAGAAGCGGCGTCGAGGATATCTGCGGCAGCTCCGGCGACTTTAGCTTTGTCGACTTTGTCTGTCTCGTTGCGAGAAGCGGCTTGAGCAGCCTCAGCTACAATTTTGGCACTAGCCATGAGCTCGGTGTTTGAAGCTGGCTTATGTGTTGTTGATGTTCCAGCATTGGAAACCGGTTTATGTGTTGGTTCGGCATGACCGGGTTTATTTTTGTTATGGTTTGGCTCCGGTTCTGAATTTTCCGGTTTCTTGTCGGAGAATTTCTTCTTTACTTGATCGGAAAGAAAATCCATTTTTTCTTTGTCTCGCAAAAAAAGTTTTTTTCGTTTTTAGTCTTGAATTTGAAAAATGTACAATAACAAGTTATATTTATGGAAATACAGAGACTTAGTTCTTTTCTATTGTCCACTAATTTATTTTTTTTCTCTTTTCTTTGACGGGGTTAATTGTTTATTTATAGCCACGGACTTGGTATTGCGTTTTTCCCGGTACTTTTTCTAATCAGAAGATTTTTGCTTAAGAAAATCTCAAAATTTATAGTCAATTGAATCTTCCCTCTTCCATTTTTCACCTTACTAAAATCTCAAAATTTTATTACTCTTTTTCAAGATTTTTTTGGATTGTTATTCATACAATATACCGAATAATCATAATCAATTTTCGCAAAGAAAAAATGCATCACTTGACGAAAACCATTTTTTCTACTAAAGTCTTTTTTCATACTCCAATTTTGTTGGACCTGGGCCCGGTTCACAAGAATCAAGCCCGAAAAAAGACTAATTGGGTCAAGAAGAGATTAAAGGCCCATCAGAATTTATTTCATCAAATCTCAGGTCCGTGACCTCGGCCCAATCTTCAGCCAAGGTCATGGCCGACAACATTTAATGTATTTGTCAGGAAGAAAGTCACCAAGCATTTAATGAGGCGCACTCTCTCGGTCCAAGCTGCTTCAAGGAAGACACATGGAGTAAATGCAGAGGCCTCGGCCTCCAGCGCGACCGATGCATGCAAGGAAAGGACAGAAATAAACTTAAAGGCAACACGTGGATTCCACCTCGGTTACAATCTTATTTAAATCAAGATTACTGTAGATCTTGAACTACTATAAATAGGGGACTTAGATCATTAAGTAAAGGGAGAGAAAAAGCACCGACTAAGTACAATCTAGAAAGAACAACACTTGTAAAAGTTTTATATCAATATCCTTTGTTCAACTCCTTGGACTTCATCAAGTAACTAATCTGCTCGGTTAATTGACCGAGAACTTCATAACTTTGGGCAGAAATCTTCAGTGTTTAAACTCTGACCTCGACCTATTAAGTTCAAATCCGAAAACAACGTAAAATCAGATTAAAAACGGACTTAAAAATAATTTTGGGATTCAAAAGTCAAAAGAACCAGTCAACGGTTCAACAGTTGGCGCCGTCTGTGGGGATTAGAGAGTAAAAATGGTGTTAGAAGATTAGACCGAGCAGACTAGTTCGGAATCATGAGTACATCTATGAACGTCTCGAGTGACATGCTCGCCTCAACAAGCAGGGAAAGAACGTCAGAAGAAGCTGCAGTCGGATTAACTCCACCCGCCGACATCCCCGGCCAAACAGTGAACGTCGGTAATGCACAAGCCGAGCAAGGAGCGAAGAGAAATCATCCATAAGTACAGCTAGTCCCTGAGGTTCACGGTTTAAAAGCTGCTCTTCAAGCAATGATGAGTCGGATCGAGCAGTTAGCTCAACAAACTAATGCTTGGTTCGAAGCTTTATCGGCACCACCAAGAATTGCAGACACTTTGCCCCAAG
>OVAN01011205.1:0-14932 GCA_900406275.1 Anastatica hierochuntica
TAGGTTATGAGTCTGCGTCTTAGTTCTAGGTAATCGTCACCAACAGATCTTCTGGCCACGGCTTAACACCGGTTGCGCACGCTCCAGTCACGAAATTCGAATAAGACCCTTAACTTCTTCGTTAACTGTGTCTGTCGAATCNCTCACGTTAATCTATCTTACGAATCCTGTTACTTGTTCATCGTTAATTCATATCGCTTCGCAATCTATTTCGTATTTCGTATTTTGTTATCTAACTTACTCACAATTTCTGTCTTATTGTCTTCGCAGTTTACTTTAGTATTTCTTATTCAATAATTCGTTAATTCGCTATCTCAATCTGTTGATCTTTGGCTAACAGAGTCCGTGAACCACATATCATTGACAGTGAGAATTTCGGTTCCCACAGAGACGTGGAAGACGTCGTGAAATTCAGCCAATTCCTGAGAGAGAGCTAATCTATAGGCTACTACGCCTATTCTTTCGGCAATGGGGTACGGTCTCATAAACCTTAGTCTTAACTTATTACGACCCTTTCCTTGCTTCCCACCTTGGAAGTTCCTCATCTTCAGGTACAATAGGTCTCCTGCCTCAAACTCCAGATCCCTTCTGTGGTTGTCAGCATAACTCTTTTACCGATCATGTGCTTCTTTCAATCGCTGTTTGAGCATTGCCACTTGTTGCTCAGTTTCTTTAATGATTTCAGGTGCTAGATCTCGAGTCTTCCCCACTTCGAACCAACACAGGGGCATTCTGCATGGTCTCCCGTAGAGGGCCTCGTAGGGTGGCATCCCTATGCTAGCGTGGTAGCTGTTGTTATAGGCGAATTATACTAGCGGCAAGTTCTTGAACCAACTTCCTCCCCACTCCATTACACATGCCCTCAACATGTCTTCCAGTGTCTGAATTGTCCTTTCAGACTGACCGTCTGTCTGGGGGTGATAAGCAGTACTGAGGTTGACCTTCGTCCCCAGAGCCTTTTGAAAAGCCTGCCAGAACAGTGAGTCGAACTTAACATCTCGGTCAGAAACTATACTGACTAGTACCTCATGTAGTCTGACTATCTCGTCAATATATTTTTGCGCTAATTTGTCTGCACCCTCTGTTTTCTTTACTGGCAGGAAATGAGCGATCTTCGTAAGTCGGTCAACTATAACCCAAATAACATTCATACCTATTATGGTAACTGGCAGCCCGGTTACGAAGTCCATGGTCGCCATGTCCCATTTCCACTATGGTAGTGGCAAATCCTGTAGCAATCTGCTTGGTACTCGGCGCTCTGCTTTCACCTTTTGGCACGTCTTACACTGTGAAACCCAAGTAATGACGTCTCTTTTCATGTCGCTCCAATAGTAGAACCTTTTCATATCCCTATACATCTTAACATTTCCAGGGTGAACTGAAAACTTTGAGCAATGGGCTTGTTGTAGGATTTCCTTTCGTAGTTTCGGGTCATCCGGCACGCAAACTCTGTCTCTGAACATAACCGTTCCATTGGTTGACAAACGATAACCGATTACTTCCTTATGAACCATGTCCTAGAGTGATTCATCCTTGACATGTGCCTAGCGGATTCTCTATAATAGGTCAGCTTCGTTTACAGCTTCTAATCTGGTCATCATATCTTCTACTATAGCTTCACATACCCGGAGGCTGGCTATTATCTCTACCAATTCTTGAGCCTCCTTTGACTCTGCCCCATCCATCCTTTTGCGGCTTAGGGCGTCTGCTACCATGTTAGCCTTCCCGAGGTGGTAAGCAATCTCTAAGTTGTAATCTGCCACTAGCTCAATCCATCTGCGCTGTCCCAGATTCAGATCCGGCTGGGTGAAAATATACTTCAGGCTCTTGTGGTATATGAAAATATGAACCTTTTCTCCATACATATACGCTCTCCAAATCATGAGGGCAAAAACAACCGCAGCCAATTCCAAGTCGTGTGTCGGGTAATTCGTCTCGTGGGGTCTCCACTGGCGTGAAGCATAGGCGATTACTTTTTTGCACTGCATGAGAACACATCCCAAACCTACTCCTGAGGCATTTGTGTAGACCCTGTACGGAATTCCCGCTTTCGGTAGCGTTAGCACTGGCGTCTGAGTCAGGTGGTCCTTTAATTCCTTGTAGCTCTTGGAGCAGTCCTTTGCCCATTCAAACTTAATCTCTTTCCGGTAAGGCGAGTTATCAGCTTAGCCAAGTTGGAAAATCCTTGCACAAAGTGCGGTAATAACCTGCCAGACCCAAGAGACTGTGGACCTCGGTGGCATTGGTGGGCGTCTGCCAACAAGTGATAGCTGCTATCTTTTCGGGATCCACTGCGACTCAAGATCCCAATACTACATACCCTAGGAATCCAATTTCTCTTTTCCAAGAGCCGCACTTGCTGAGTTTGGCGTATAACTTCTGCTCCCTTAACATTTCGATCTCTATCCTTATGTACTGGGCATGTTCTTCCTTGTCCTTTGAATATATCAGGATGTCATCGATGAAGACTATCACGCACTTGTTCAAATGCTTTCGGAAGATGTCGTTCATCAACTTCATGAAGGTGGCTGGTGCATTCGTCAATACAAACGGCATAACCACAAACTCGTAGTGTCCATAACGTGTACGAAAGGTCGTCTTTCGCACGTCTTCCCCCGCGATTCTAATCAAGTGATATCCTGACGCCAAATTGATCTTGGAGAACTATGAGGCTCCTTGTAACTTGTCCAACAACTCATCTATCCGCGGCAACGGGTACTTGTTCTTGACAGTGACCTTGTTCAGTCCTCTGTAGTCAATACACAGTCGGAAGGTGCCATCCTTTTCCTTCATAAACAAAACTGGTGCGCCCCATGGTGAACTGCTTGGGCGGATGAAGCCTTTCGCGATCAGCTCTTCTAACTCGTTCTTTAGCTCAGCCATCTCGGTAGGCGCCAAGGGATACGGTGTTCGAGACACTGGGGTCATCCCTGGTTCAAGCTCGATGGTGAAAGCATCTCCTCTTTCAAGCGGTGGTCCCTTCAACGGCTCGAATACGTCCTCATAATGAAAGACTACCGGGATACCCTCAATCTCTACTGAGTCTCCTTCCCTCGTGGCTGTGATAGTCGCTATTTAAGCCTCGTTCCCTTTCCAAAGGAGTTCCTCTGCACGCAACATCAAGATGATTGGCACTCTGGAATTGGTCCTAAATCCTTGGAAAATTGTCTCAACTTTCTCTCTGCGGATCTTCACTCTGGCTTGGCGGCAATCTAGATCCACTCCATGGTGATCAAGCAAATCCATTCCTAGGATCACGTCATATCGGCCAATCTCCATTTCTGTCAGATTATTCACGAACACCCTCCTTCCTATGGCGATTGGGACTTCGATATGAATTTCAGTGGCTCTTATCTTCTCCTTGCCCACCGTTTTGACCCTTCGATTCTTCGGGACAAACTGGCCTTGGAAGTCCCATCTTTTGACCAACAGAGGTCTCACGAAGCTACTCGTAGCCCCGAAATCGAACATGATATAGGCGGCTTCTCCTCCCACCATTACCGTTCCTACAGGAGGCGATCCTAGTCATTCTACGGGTTTGACTGAATCTTACATACAATTTACAGGTTTACAGAGTAGGTTTAACAACATACTAGCGATAGGTCCGACTCATTCGTAGCCCTATGGTTCCTCTTCTTCCTCTCCTACTTCTGCTGCAAAGACCCGGGGTCCTAGAACTCGCTGACGAGGAGGCAATGGTTGTGGCGGAGGCGGGTTCTCTGGTTCTGGACACTCCCTCACATAGTGATCGGGTCGTCCACAGCGGTAGCACCTCGCATCCTCTACCGGATTGCCAGCTGGCTGATAAACTCGCGGTGGGTTTCCCACAGGCGGGGTGGCTCTCGGTGTATTCAACCTGGGCGAGCTAGGTCTGATTGGGTTCATTCCTCCTCTTGGCCTTTCTGGGCAGTCATAATTCTTGTGACCCATACGATTTCAGGTATAATATCGGGTCCGTGGACCTGCTGGGACGTTCGTCTGTCCAAAGGCATAAATGAAATTCCTCTTGTGACCATCGGGGATTGTGTTAGCTCGGGGCGGATTCGGTCTGTTCTTTTCTTTCTCTTCCTTTAATCCCTTTTCCTGATCAATTGTTTTTCTACCAATTCATCTAGGAACTCTTAGCGCACCAACTTGCAGCGGTTTCAGAGTTCTATACTCACTCCATTCAGGAATCTCCTGATCAGCTCCTGCTTGTCTAGATAACGGCCAACAAAACGGCGGAGACGGTTGAACTCTTCTTCGTACTGGCGAATAGTTAGCCTGCCTTGCTGAATCGTCAGAAACTGGTGCTCCATGCTGTCCATAGCCTCACAGGGGAAGTACTTCCTGGTGAACAAAGTCCTAAACTCTTCCCATGTCAGCTCATACGCCCCGCGGGTCTTTTCTACCTTACCTTCCCACCAGACTAGGGCTTCTCCCTTCAGATCTTGCACTTTCAGAGCCCGGCGATACTCTTCCGGACAACGAAGATGATCAAATTTCTATTCTAGCTTCCTCTTCCAGGCATCCTCAGCAATAAGATCAAATTTTCCCCTCGAACATTTCTGTCCCCATTTCTCTCAGTTGCCTGATCAAATCACAGTAGGACGGTCCCTCATGGTAGCGGTTCGGCAGAGGTGGCGGGAAAAACGGTGGTGCTCTGACCGATGGTGGAGGCGGTGGAGGAGGCATGTGTGCAACTCGTTGAGATACCTCCCTGGCAACTGTTCTCTGACTCTGAGCCTGGACCTGACTGGCTCAATATCTGGCCAGCTCTTCTTCCAATGCAGCATTCGCAGCAACTAGCCTAACAGCTTCAACTATGGCATCCTGAGCAGCTCTGCGGGTGGCAGATCCCACGGTCCTCTGAGACGCTCTGGATTCACTGACGGTGTTCTTGTGCCCGGTCCCACTTTCTCCTATACTTTCTTGAGAACCTGCAGTTTGAGCAGCAACTAGGTCCTCAATAGCAATGGCATTTTCAGCAGCGACAGCAGCTTCTGCGGCAACAACGGGCCCAACGCGGACCTGGTTACCATTCTGTCTTCTGGTGTTAGCCATATTAAAAGAAGAATACCCTTGATTAGACTCACTCTCGCGAAAGGAAGAAAAGAAATAGTTAGGACGAATTTAGGTCGACTCCGACCGGTCTGGTGTTCTCTTTCTTTCTTTTTATATAAGTTTCCCATCCCCATAAATCATTTTGAAAACCATCAAAAACCGAATAGAAAACCGAATTCCTAATCTATGCCTCCCGAGTCAGAACCGGTTTGGCAAACCTAGGCTCTGATACCACTTTTGTAACACTTGCTTCTGCCTCGTCAGGGTCCCCGCACATGTTACTGCCAAACCACAAGCACCCGAGTTCTCCCCCATCAGGGTCTCCCCCGCGCGTGCTATCTGCAAAGACTACAGCGCACACCACCATCAGCGCATCTACGGGACTTAGTCCTCAAAACCAAATCGGGACATCGTCCTCAAAACCGATGACATTTATTAAAATAAAACCAGCATAATCCATGCCAAAGGCAACACAAATCCATACGTTCATCAAATTCATAAGAAAAACCAAGTCTAAAGCAACAAAGTAATTTATTAAATCAACTCGGATCCCTGAAAACGAACACTGGACCCGTCATCATCTTCCAGCTACTCGTCCTGCTCACCTGCAAAACAAAAAGGGGGAGGGACAGGGGAAGAGAGGGGTGAATGACAGAGGAATCACTCAGCGAGAGGGTGGGTTGCTAAAGATGCAACACCGCAGAAAAGACTTAGAATGCCTTCTTAACCAACATACAATTAACACCAAACAGGGACCTAGTGTACCGCAATCAAACACTTAGCATTCAAATATGCCCTAAAGAAAACCTCTGGCACTCCGTAACCCGCGAACCACTACAGTGACCAGACTTCTTTTCACTTCCACTTAACCGATATATATGGTCTTAGAACTTCCTTTGGATTCTTCAGAGGCGAACACAATCTCCGTCTCACACACGCTAATCTAAAACAACACAACTTAAATCACTAAGGCAAAAACTTAGACTTAGCATGCTCAATCAACAAACATGACTGACTCGACTCTCAGACAGGACTATCAGAGAAGACGTGTTACTTCTATACTAGTAGAGAAGAACATCCTAAACCAGATCTACAGTGGAATAGCTACGAGTTTAGCTCCTCACTTTAGCCTGAGATGCGGGACAACGGATGCGGTAAGCTTCTGAACCGGTTACTGAACTTCTTGACCTGAACCAAAAAGGAAACCCGGGTTAGACCTTAACCCGGGACCTGCTAAAAGAGAAAACATTCCATTTATGGAAACCTGCGATAAATGGAAACTTCCCGAAAAGGAAAACTACTAAATCAAGTAACCTTCCTAAAATAGTAACTTTCCTAAAAAGGAAACTTTCCAAAAATAAAAACTTTCTAAATCGGGAACTTGCCGAAAATAGAAAGCTTCCAAAATGGAACGTCTCAACCCAAAACATGAAAAACTACCAAAACTTTCCGGAAACGCGGAAAACGAATCCCAAAAGTGAGAAACTACCTCACAAACGATGGAATCGCCGAGGAAGAGATGCGGACTCGCGAGCACGACTGCTGAGGGTCACGGTACAGGCTGATTGGCGACGGCGGGGCTCGATCGACAATGACAGCGGCTCGAGAGATTTTGCGGTGGCTCGGGGCGGGGCAGGGATTATCGAGAGTTGTTGAGTTGAAGTTTTTGGCGCTCGGATTGGCGGTAGAGACAACGGCGTGGCCTCGGGGTGCGGCTGAAGTGATTGTGGGACCCGATCTGACGGTGCTGGAGGCTGTGAGGGTGTCGACGAGTCACGGAGACGGAGAGACGGCGGCTGGATCTCGAAACCCGAGGAAGATGGCGATGATCGACGGCTTGGAGGGCTTCGCGGGGCGATCTCTGACGGTGTAAGCGACGATGGTGCGATGCAGTGGCTCGGATGAGGCCCCACGGCTCGGATGTTAACGTTGGTGGCTCGGATTGCTCGGGTGACTCTTGATGACTAGAGTTCTCGTGATTCTCTCGGGATTTGGGCAGAGCTTTGCTTCGAAATTGATTGTGATGCGTTTCTCGAAGCAATTACCTCCTTAAATAGAGTGGTGACGGAGGCTCCCCTAGGGTTTCCGGTTCGGTTTCCTCTGAACCGGGATTCCCCATGCAGTCCGGTTCAGGGATGTTACAGTTTTATTTGTTAGTCGGATTAACTTGTCCATGTAAATTGAATTGGTTAATTATAAAAGATTAAACACTTTTTATAAAAGTTCTAATGGGATAAATAATAGAAAGAAAATTTAGAAATGTAATTAAGCGAGACAATGGTCCTTGACTAAATGAGCATGCTAATGTCAAGTGACAGGTAAAACATGTAGCACTATTCGCACCTCTTGTCTTCCTTTTCATCAAACATTGAATGATCTTACCAACATTTAGGTTTGTTCGCAAGGTACCACGAACTATTGCAGGAACGTTGCTTTAGTGGATCAACAACCTGAATATGTGTTATAAGTCTCTTTCCCATGAACCGCATAGAGGATAAAGAATAATTTCGTTTGACATGAAAGTATTTCTCATCACAAGGAAGACCCGCACATATGTTAAACATAATATACGCAAATATTGCAACTGTGAAAGCCTATTTTATGTCGTAGAGGATATATAGGGCATCATGAACCTCCCCTTTGTAGAAGGCTAATCGAATTGAGTCAAGTTACATCGATGTTGGATTCCTTGCTCCAACGCACCTCTTATAGAAAGTGTTGTATGTGCAATTAACGTTAGCTAAACGAGGGAAGTGGGAATATTTGTCGATCTGTATTGAGGACAGAGTCGACGGAGCATATAAACCTCTCTTACCTTCCTTACATGCCAAGAGAAGACCACAAAGAGGGTAAATTCCTTCCCGCCCCACTAAGGTTGCGATTTTAGTCAATATCAAGAGAGGCAAGTAAGGGATCAGGGTGGGGGTGAATCCCATAAATTGGTTCAAGGTATAATGGTGTGTGGGATTTTTGTGTAATAGTGGGAGAAATCAACTGTGAAATAAGAATTGTGTTGAATAAATTGATGAATACAAGAGAAATGGAGGGAAATAATTGGCTGCAAATCGAAATTAAGCTGAATAAAATGAGAGTTTTTGGCCAGACATGGATAGTAACGATTAGAAGAAAAAATATGGACAATATTATGTGAATAAATATTTGTTTTTGTATACGTATTGCTGCCCAGATTGTGACAGCGTTATGCGAAAGATAAGAAAACAAGTTACAAGGAAATGATACCATGCAAAGCATTTTGTAAAAGTAATTTTTTTAGTATGGTCGAGCAGTAATAAAGAGCCCTTGAAATTACACATCAATCGTCACTTTTTTACGGACATCAAATCGGTATATAAAGAAGTTTTAAGAGCATTGATACAACAAACAAGCATCTTCTCCGAACAATCAATTTTTCGTGTAATTAAATTTCTTTCTTTACTGTATTGTCCGAGCCTACGAATTCAATTGGTAGAAGTAATTAATCATCTACAGAGGTACGAAATTGATGTTGTGTATTATGTGTAGTTTTAGACATGGTAACAATTGTTCTGTCATATGTTTTGTAGAAATGAACAATTTTGAGAAGAATTTGTTGAGAGAGATGCGCGACGGGGAGGATGGCTGTTGAGGATTGATCGAGATGGAACGAAAAAGGCCAAACTTGATTTGATCGACGTGATGAAATTGGGTGAAGAGGTTTATGTGTATGTCGAACAGGTGAGACTTCGTGATAGCATACGAAAAGACCGGTTGGTAAGAAAAAAGAAAGACGCAACGATCAGAGCGTTGAAAGTTAAAATGGAATATGTGGCAGATCATATAATGAAGCTGCAAAAGGAGATGGAGCAAAATATATTCACAACTATCGACAACTTTGTATTTGAATTGACCTCAAGGCTTGATAAGCTTGAGAAGAGAAGAAGATAAGTTGATGAGATGCATATTGTTAAGATTGTTGATGTAAAGTCGATGGTGATGAAGTAGTTTGATTAATTATCGGATAATTGCAGTTATATTTTGTATGTCCACTAGAAGGGTGCCGTTATATGTTTTTTTGTGGTTGGATTAATGGGGGAACTTTTTTTGTGGTTGTTCCATGTAAAATTTTGATTGTTATCCATGAAAGAACACAACCAAAAAAAGATAATAGAAAGTACAATATATGTTGATGTGGAATATTTACCTAGTCATGCTCTAAATCCCAAACTTCAAAATGTTGGCGTAAAAAGTAAATATAAATAGTGAAGCGTTTAGTCAAACTGATTTTTTGTCAATCACACATTAATCAGGAGTTCGTTCCCAAATTGAATAGCCAATTCAGGGGACCAAAATCTACAAAAGTAAAATCATGTAAAAAGTACGGGACTCTCGTGCCAGTTTATCAATTAATGAACCTGGAGCCCAAGATACCAAAGATTACCCCGACCTCTGGCTTGCCGCGAATGAACATCAGGAGCCCATGGGCCATGCCATACTAATTTATTTATTCCAAAACCTATTTGTATCCTAACTCCTTGCCTAAGCAGATCCTGAATTGAGTAAATACTCTTCCAGTCTTAAGAGGGTGAATGAGGCTTTCTTGCGTTTAAAGGATTGACCTTCCTGAAATATCGACCTCGCAGGACCCGAGCAACCATTGACCTAGGAAACATAATAAGCGTCCATAAATGTTTAGCCAATAAGGCTGTATTGAAATCCTCTTGAGATTTGAAGCCTAAGCCTCCATTCTCTTTTGATATACATAATTTATCCCATGCAACCCAATGAAAACCACAGTTACATTCATTGGAGCTCCACAAGAATTTAGAAATCGCAATAGTTAACTTATTTTTTAACACCTTGGGGAGCTTAAAACATGACATGACATAATTGGGTATCACGAGAGAAACTGATTTGTTCAGGATCTCTTTGTCCCCTCCGGATAGGAAATCTGAAGATCACCCATTCACTCTATCTCCTAACTGTTCTCTGAAAAAGTTAAAAATTTGACTCTTAGATCCTCCCAAGCTTTCAAGGATTTCAAGATATGTTCCCATGTCACCCTCCTTTGAGATACATAACATCGTTTTCATCGATACCTTTGTCTGTTCTGGAACGTTCTTTCCAAACATTACCGATGATTTATCAAAATTTATTACTTGCCCCGATGCACATCCATAGACACGCAGGATATCCAAGATTGTCTGCCATTATGAACCCTCAGCCTTACAAAAGAAAAGGTTGTCATCTGTTAAGAGGAGATGTGATTTTTTCGGGCTATGGTGGGCTTTCTTGACACCTGTTATAGCTTTATCTCGTTCCTTCCCTTTAACGTTCGCAATCAAGACTTTCGTACAAATAATAAAGAGGTATGATGATTGATCACCTTGCCGTAGAACTCTCTGGTGGAAAATATTCCCCGTTGGTCGACCATTAAAAAGTATCTTGTATGAAACTGATCGAACACACCACATTAGCCAAGAGATCTACACCTGTCCACAACCTAATTTCTATGGGAAAGCCTCCAGGAAAGACCATTCAATCCGATCATAGGCTTTACTCATGTCTGTCTTAATGGCCATAAATTCATGTCAACAGTTCTGATTAGTGCACAAACCATGAAACATTTCCTGGGCAATCAAAATATTATCCGTAATCAATCTTGTATAAACAAAATCATACTATGTTTCAGATATGATGCGTGGTAGGATATTTTTTAGCCGCAAACACAAAATTTTAGAGATAATTTTGTAGGTCATGTTACATAGGATAATTGGCCTAAGCTCTGTCATTCGCTTAAGTTGACCCGTCTTCGGTATACGACAAATGTTAGTCACATTCAACCGAGCATCAAACTTCCCACATCTAAAGAAATCCCTTACCAGTATCTTTGAAAAAACAAGGCTATCATCCCATAAGGCCCATGGGCTTTTTTAGGATGCATTGCATAAAGCGCTATCCTTACTTCATTTTCTGTAACATCTCTAGTTAATGCCTGGTTCATGGTATCCGTAATAACTGAATCCACATTCTCAAGAACCTGTGTAAAATCACTTTTCCCTGTTGGTTTCAACAAATCATTAAAATAGTCAACTGCTATGACCTCCATTCCTTTTGGTGATTCTTCTCAAGCTCCTTGTGAATTAAATAACCCTGAAATTCGGTTTCTCGCTTGCTTTTGCTTGGTCGTGGGGTGGAAGAATTTTTTAATTCTATCGCCCTCTATGAACCATATGTTTCTATTTTTTTTGTTTTCAGAAAATCTCCGCCTCCCTGTAGGCTTCGTGCAGTTTCCTTTTATTATCCAGAATTACCTCTGGAGGTATCGAATCATCATTTTGCGCTTCCTCCTATTTTTCCTTTAGTGACTCAATTTTCTCCTTTCCTGGTGGCACATTAATTTTTCTCAACCAAGATATTGAATTCCTACAATTATATACTTTATCCATAAAAGTTGGAATCCTGAAATTTCTGGTACGTTGCCAACCACACGCGATGGCCTCTGCAAAACCCTCCCTCCCTAACGAAAAGTTTTATAATATTTTTCCGCATTGTAATTGGATTTTAATAATATTAGTCGATGATCAGACTCGATTCTTGCAAAGTATTCCACCTTTGAGTGGCCAAAAATATTATGCCATTCCTCGTTTCCGACCGCTCTATCCAGCTTACACTGGACATTTTGTTTATTTCGCGTTCCTTTCCAAGACAATTGGTCCCCTGCGCAAGAGAATTTTGTCATTCCGAAATGACTCAGCATCTGATTAGGATCAACTGATGCCAAATATCATTTTGCCCTTTTTTCTCATTGTTTCCAGTTAGTTCGTTTAAATCACTTATTATCAACCAAGCGTTGGACCTATTTGTTCATATTTCCATTAATTTATCCTAAAAAAGCCATCGATTTCCGACCATAGGGTCTCCATAAACAAACGAAATCGAAACTATAAACCCATAGAAAGAGGCATTAACATCAATAATGTAATTACTAGAAAACAAAACATCGAGTTTTATTTTTTTATTGTAAAAGATTGCAAGACCACCACTTAACCCAATAGGATTCATGGTATACAAATTATTAAAACCAAATTGAATTTGATTTTTTTTTTTAATGAAAAAGAGATTGTTTAGTTTCTGATAAGAATACAATATCATATCTAAACTTATTCCAAAGGTCACTCAAAGTATTCGTTTTCAAGTCTCCTCCTAGATCTTGACAGTTCCAGCTCATTATCTTCACGGATGAGCTGATGGTTTCTAGAGATCCACTTTTCCTTTCTTATATTTCTTAGGATTCATCGTGCCCCTCGTGCCTCCTTTAGCCTCACTATCAAAACTCCAATTTTAGTGAGAATAAAAAGGAATCCATAAATGGTTCCCCATCAGACAAGACAAAAGTGACTAGTCCTGCTGATTGGATATTGCACATGCGCATATCTAATAGCTTAGGTTTTCACCCGAGATAACAGTGCAAGCGCATAGTTGTACATTGTAGTGGTTCAGGATCAAATCCACAGAGACCAAAGGTAGCACGAAGAATTTCAGATCAAATAGCGGGCTAAAGCTAAAAAAGATGTCTTTTAAAAGGATGCAAATATCAAAAATTAGAAGGCAAACTAGGCAAACAAGCAACGTCGGGGTTGTAATTCAATTAAAGAAGTGTTGGGCATTGAGTATTCTCAGGGAAACAATTCATTGTTGATTCAAATTATAGATTAGGGAACAAGTTTTAAATCGTCTTGAACTCAAACACTAATATAGAATTGATCTACTTCCGTAGTATCAATTCCCTATGTATTAGAAACCTCGAGACTAACTTTTGTTGACTCTCAATTTCTGATCATGCATTCTAAATAGGTTTGATAGGTTTACAATTCACTTAAGCATCAACTTCCATTGGCTAAAGAAGAATTGCTCATTTAGGATTCTTTCAGGCATTTAAACAAATACTTTCCGGGCGTTAAATTATCTAAGATCAAAAACTAAGTGGCCAGTTCAATTTCATTCATTACGAACAATCCTAGATGAAGATCCAATTGATTAAATCCCTAATCATACAATTCTACATCAACAACTCATGAATCCCTATGTGAGAACCCTAAACCCAACAAATAGACTACTCACTCATGATAATCGCATAAACACAGATCAAATCAAAGAGATACATGATTGTATTTAACAAAAATAAAGAGTAAGGGTTCAGAAAGCTTCTCAGATTCGAGTATAGAAGATGCGTGCTTCTTCTCCCTAAAGTGCATTCTGAAAAACTCAGAAAAAGTGCATTCTGAAACAGGAAACACGAGGCCAGGTTTTTGTTATGAAATCCAGTTCAAGATAATTTTGGTTTGGTTCTTTGTAAAATTTGGTCTGAAAATCGTGACAGGGATCAATCGATCTTGAGACAAGGATCGATCGATCCTTGTCCATTTTTCTGGATATTTTCTAGCCTTCAAGAAAACTTCCTTGCAAGCTCGAAATCCATCCAAAATGCATTTTTTCGCACATCCAAGCTCAATTCTTATAAAAACAACAAAGAACACTAATTCGCACCAAAAATATCCAAATACATACTAAAAACCATGACTCTCGTGTAAAATCCGTAATAAAAAACTTCTAAAATACTAACACATCAAATCCCTCAGACTTGAATTCTTTGTTTTTCCTCAAGTAAAGGAAACGAAGATTAAGCCTACCGAGAAAAATTTGAAAACTAAATGGATCTATGCTATCAAATCACCTCACTCTGCGCTACGTTCGCTAACCATATAAACTTAGAACAATTAGAACATTCTCCCCAAGAATAGCTGCATAACCTCCCAAGCCCATCCATACTCTAAAATCTAAACCTGCAAACTCAGGTTCCATGTTAATAACTCTCTACATTCATTAAAGATAGACGTGAAACTTCTTCACCAAAGAACTCGTAAACAAGAAATCAGGCTAGGTATTCAAGGCTTTTAGTGGTGAGGCTTAGAGCGTTTCGGGTATAAAAAACTTCATCAAAGTAAAAGACATTATGCAAAATCGTAGGAGAGAAAGAGTATATTGATATCCATGTCCCCTAACTACCCAAGTACAAACCACCAATCAAAAGTAAACCGAATATGTGCAAACTTCAGGGTGAAATCAATCAACAATATAATATGAAAATGCTAATTTCTAAACCAGATTTAAATAGATAAAATAAAATTTTTGTTTTTTTTCATAACGAAAATCTGGAAGAAATTAGCATATCAATGACGTTCTTAAACTCTAAAACACCCGTACAGCATGAAGAAATGCAACATATCCATCTAAACCACAAAACACCCAACACCGAGAAATCAAACACTTAGGACTGTGTCTAAACCACCTAAAAATGTACAATACTACCTAAGCAATTAGAAGGATCATGTCTACCCTATTCTCTCCATTGTTTTTACACATGTGTGCATATAAGATCAAAAAGAAATGCATGGAGAATCAAGGAGATAAGGTAAGGGTGTGGTGCCAGACTAAAGATGAGTCTGGTCACTCAGGATTACCGAAAAGAATGGGAATGTAATCCTGAATGATGGGTTTGATTCCTGATTTCAAGTTCATGGATCAAAGCAATTAAGTTCGTTAGTAGGCCCAATAAAATAGAGCTAATAACATTTCAGACAAAAGTATGAGTTCCAGAGATTTCTGGTGGGGAGCTCGATCATGAGTTATTCCGGTTTGCCTGCGCAAAAAGTCCAATTGAAATGGTTAATGAGAATACAAATGAAGTGCAGTGCGCAGAGATAATAGTCTAAAATCATCATGAACCATAAACAATTCATAACTGACTGTTGGTGTAAAAAATGGTCATCTCGAAATCAACGTCCAAGATCACATCTCAAATCGGACTTACTCGGAAACACGACCAACGTCTAGACTCACCGCCGTTAAG
>OVAN01011206.1:0-14931 GCA_900406275.1 Anastatica hierochuntica
CCTAAGGCTCAACAGCGTTTACGTAGCTATACATCAAACTTTCTTTTGCAAAGACAACAAAAACTAACGCTGGCTTAGACGTTCCTTTGCACCCCAGAGTAAAAGAAATCCCCATTCTAGTGGTTACCTGGACGCACAAGAGAGTCGTGAGTAACAACGTTACTCAGTGAGCCTGGAAACCCAACCCATTATTCATATAGTCCTAGCCCCAAAACGATACGATAAGTAGAAGAGAAACACCCATGTATATCACTCAAATATACTGTAAACACTCCTCCGTACTTCACCATACTTATCGACACTTATCAATACTTATTAATACTTATCAATACTTCTCCCGGGAAAACCCTTAAGTGCATCGCTTCCATATTACCCGTACCCACCTCAAGTAAAAATATACAGTTAATCTCGTAGCCACAAAGACTAGACAGAACTATAGTAATATTATATATACATAATACACTCCTCCGCTAGAAGCCATGATACATGGAACTCCTAGCACTGCATCGTCACGCAATACACGACCATGGTAGCGAACCAGTCTCTCCGTATCTTCGTGTACTTGATCCGTCCATGCGCCACCACACAACGACCAAGCCACGGACGTGGGTAATCATGGGCAGCGATGACTTAGGTAGTTCCTTAGTCTTTACTTTATTATACTTAGCCTTAAAATTACACTTGGTTCGCTATGAACCTCAGACAAATATTCCGTATAGTTTACTAAGCTTTCTCAACGTTTAAACGTGTTCGTATTCTATCCGGAGTAAGGTCACGTCCGGACAGAACACAGAACAACCAAACGGTTAATATAAACTATTTAATATTTCACCGCCATATCATCACACAAGGATCACGCAAGTACTTATATATTACGATCCAAACACCAAGCAATGAAACACACAAACGACCTGGGGTGCAGCTCATGCGGACATGAGAAAACGACTACCAAGACTCACCTTAGAATTTCGGCACGCTTTAGCTAAGGAAAGAATAGGATCCGAGCGTAGCCGAGCCTAGCAACCTGCGGAAATCCTAAGTTTAGTATAGTCGGATTCCTACGGTTAATCATCGGGAAAGCTATTCGGAAAGAATTGTTCGGCAAAGCTATTCGGAAAGCAACGTTCGGGTGATCCGAGAACCTACCGAATGATTAACTTCTTATCGGGAACCCACAGACCGATCTCACCAAGTCCTTTCACGGCACACACCTAAACACACAGAATCCGATCGTTATATATCGATCCAGTCCGTACTCACGGGTAACCGAACATCCCGATAGCGAAAACCCTTACCGAATACTTTTCGGAAGCTCAATAGTTCCCGAACGTAGCCTAGTAACCTTCCGAATATATTCCTCCAAGGTTTCAGGTTGATTACGTGCTATCCTGAGCACTTAGCACAACAACAACATTCTTATGCACGGTCAATACTTCCGAATACACAATCGGTAAGCTGTTTGCACGATCGGTATGGTCGGATACACGATCGGCGAACAAAGTACCCGAGAGAAATCACGATTTCGGATGGTCCGGCTTACCGGATAAGTGTCACGATCGTTGGGCACGATAACTCTCGATAGTTACTTGGTTTGGCACGAGAAAACTTCCTCGGAACATTCGGTGCACGAGAAAGTTCCTCTCAACGCGTTCAGATGCACGAGAATACTCTTTTCGGCGTGTTCGAATGCTCGTGTTTCTTCCCAAAATCTTGGTATGTTGTGTGCCAAGGTCCTTAGGCACGAAGAACTCTCCAAGATCTCACTTAGGCACGAGAAGATTCTTCAAAAGGACTTAGGCACGAGAAAAATCTTCAGAAACACGTTCGGAACAGTCGCCGATCGCGCACCCGGACAATCGGATCGATCGGCGGTCGTTTATCCGAACGGTCCGAAAGATTTCTCTTTGTGCAAAAGCTTCAGAAGATCAACTTATGGTTGGGAGAATGGCTTATATAGGCGGCATCAGCTTGGGCATGAGTGAGCACTTGGACACCATGCTCTCTCCATTCGGCGACACATGTCCGGCTGAGTGGCACACTCGCCAGGCGTACTAAACACATGTCTATTGTGTATTTTAACCAATCCGAACGTACCTGATCATACCAAACAATGCCCGATCAGATCCGATCGTGTCGGGATGTCCGTTTCTCGATCCGAACATGCCGAATACCTTCCGGAAGGTCGGGAAAATATTTCTTACGAGGAAAACTTATTTTTCTCTAAGAAATATTCCTAACTCTTATTCCCGAAACCATTTTACCTCCTTTGGTCGAAGAATAAGGTTCCCGACTAATTTCCCGGTCGTCTAAGACTTTTTAGGACGAACCGTCGGCATTTTCAATCCCTTAAATTTCCTATGGAATCCATTCGTACCATCCCTTCTTCCGGATTCCAACTTTCAAAATTTTGACTTCTCTTGAGTCACTTGACTAGCACTTAGCTTACCGCTATCCGACCAACTTGGCCAAAATACTATCCGCTTGCGAGGGTTATTACATTCCCCCCCCCCCTTAATAGAATTCGTCCTCGAATTCTGAATGTAGCCAAGTTGCCTTGCTATACTAATTTATCCATCGGCTAGTTTCAAACTAAGCAATCTTCGCGCTCTTAAGTTCTGGGCGACTTACTCGTATCCAAAAGGACTTTCCACACCTATTCTCATTCTCCTCATACTGATACTTGAAGGTTAGCTGTTGTACAAAATCATTACTGGAGTAGGAACTTATCCCATGGCTCGTCAGAACCTTAGCCAAAATTCTGCAGTATGACATGGACCTAAGCCTGATTCCTGTCCGATGAGTATTTGCGCGGAGTTTCCCTTTGCCTACATCGTGTATTTCGTACTTAGTCCACACAACCTTCTGACACTGACTTGTCGTTGTGCTTACCATAACTTGACTTTCCGACTTCGTTGTAACTTCTCCTGCCTGGATCAGGTCAAAATTTCCTTAATCTGTCGTGCAACAATCAAACAAGAACATGCACGACAAATCAAGGTCCTTAACCTTTCACTAGACTGAAGATGATACAATTATTCTAGTTTATTCCTTTTTCTTCATACCTCAAACCATCACTACTTTATGCATCTTCCGCATATCTCCCCTTCATCCTTCTTTGATGGTTACTTTTCTGCCCTACATTTGCTTCTAATGTCTGAAACTGTTATCTTTCCGCTCTGCCCATCTTCTCATGGTGTCTTTCCTAATCAGTAACCCTTACATCCGTTCATGCTTCCGTTCTCACTCAAAGAGGACGTTGTAGTTCAAGACGTTAGCATTTCCAAATCTTGACATACCATGATGACTATCTCTAACCGATTCTTGGTTGGAATTAAGTGAAGAGTCTTAGTAGAGTGATCTAGGATCATCCAACAACTTTATTCCTTCGTCCAGTGCTCCAGGGGTCTTAGGAATGAAATTTGTAGCTGACGCGTCTCATTACCATTTCGAGCTGAGTAAGCTTTGGTGTAACTTTCCTGGAATATGATGTTCGAGCTTTATTCCTTAACAAGTTTGACTCAAGGTGATTCATGTTGTAGCATCTTTCTTTATCTCCAGTTACTGACAATATTTCTGATGTCCTGGTTGAACCATATGCTCCTTAGGTAAACGTTTCAAAGATTTGGTGTACTTCTTCAAAATGTCCTCTTAAAGCTCTTCTCCCTTTGAGACAGTTACCCGACCATCATATATTATGGTGCCATCACTTCCAATACAGCCTTCCCCATGATTTTATTTATCCAATTTCTTCAGGTTCTCTTATTTGTACTCCCACGGTTCTCCTTCTCCTTTATCTATGGCAATGGTCTGATCATTTCGAATTCTGCTTTAGTTTCTGTAGTTCCCGTTCTGTGTTACTATAAACCTTCCTTCTGTTTTAGAGTCTACATTTGCCTTCCATGGGAGGAGATTGAATCTGAAGCGTTTCTAACGCGTGATAACTCTGCTCTCCTAACCATAACTCGGTAAGTTGAATCTAATTCTACTTCCTTCGACATTTCATTTCATAATACACTAACTTCCCATTCTTCTATCTTTATTGCCTTCCTTGTTGGCTAATGCAGCAGTTTACCCTTACTACCAAACAACCTTACATTCCGTCTAGCTTCGGACATACTCAACATATGCAATCTTGTTACTTTGTCCTTCCACTGATTGCGTCCCAACTTAATGACCTTGCGTTCTTCTAACCACTGATCCACTTCGTTGTATCATCACCATCCCAGATAAAGTCAAGCTTCTCCAATCTACCGTGCAACAATCAAACAAGAACATGCACGGCAGACCGGAAAATCCTAGCATTACACTAAGCTGATGATTCCACAACTACTAGGATCTGATGCTTTTTCGTACCATCATAACTTCCTTCATCCACACTTCCGTTAAGACTTTCCAGTGTACGTCCTGTCCTGTTCCTTCCTATGATACCGGTGACTTTGTTCCAAATTCTATCACTGCAAGACTTCGAGGACATGCGGTATTGAGTCTCTTTCTCTGATGACTAATCTCCTTCGCTGGTTATGTCAACCTTTGATCCCTTCGTTTCCTCCTTGTCTTATACACTTCCTCTTCAACTCATGTGACTATAAATCCCTTCCTTGTAATATGCTCCGCTGATGTCCATCATGCTTTTTGAACTAATGCTTCCGCTTTATTTACATTTGGCCTCACTCACTGCTAGCATCCACACCGATCGTTCCTTGGCTCCTCATATAGGCCCATGCCGTCCTTTATGGTTGTGTCCTTCACATATCCTTATATGCTTTATTTCTTGTTCACTGAGGATGTTTTTGGAGAATTCGTGCATTTCCAATCTCCTAAATTTCTCAAGGAATCTTCTTGAATAAACGGTTCCCTCAGATTCTTGATCGAGTGATTCAACTACTTCTGGCTTCATTGAATTGAACTGTTAATGCTCATACTCCCATACGACTTGGTACTCTTTCTCAGTGGTTGCTTTGCTATGTGACCATCACTATTTATTCGTCATCCACTCCCATCATTGAGTACACCTTGAATATCCCTAACTCAAGTTAAGACTTGTTGATACTCCCTTGGCTGACTCCTTTTCTCCAATTCTTATGCTTCCTCTTTTAGCTCATGGTATTGAAATTCCTTCATATAGATTCACGTCTTGTGCCTTGTCATTCCTTTTGACTTGGCAATATGTTCCTCCTTTACTTCTTACTATAATCCTTTCTGCTTACTGCTTCTATTCTGGTCTTCTTTATGGATGGTTTCTTATCAATGTGAATATTACCTTAGTTCATCATCCAATCCTATCATCTGTTGCACCATGGGTTTCCTGAACTTGAGCTTTGACTTGTCGACACGTTTCTTTGGTCATTCACATATACGTCATTCCTTGTACTGCCACATCACATCATTTGTCTACTATTATCTGTCTAGCTTTACTAACTCTTTTCCTCTATTCCTTATTACTTGCAGTCATAGTTATGTCTTCTCCTTTTCGCTACCTAACACATCATATGTCTTCGCGGTCTTTGAAGTCATTCATGTCGTTCATCCTCCATGATCTCATCCTTTCTCCTATTCTAAGTTACCTCTTCTATAATTTCCATAGTCAATTGATCTTCTTCTTTTCTGAACTTCCTTATTCTTAGTCATTTCTTCAGTGCAGTCATCCTCCATATTCCATTTCTGATAGTATTATCTTGAGCTGACGATCCAATCCTTACTCATAATACTTTTCCAATACTTGATAGTATCCATCCTTTCAGTACAGACGAAGATACCTCCGATGTCGCCTCCGTTCATGCTCAGCATCCGCACAAGGTGAATGCTCGGTTAGGGTTTTCTAGGGGCTCTCCCTTACACTTTTATTTTCATAAAAGCTTTCTTCGGACTCAACTAATAACTCCTAACTCTAAGATACTAACGACATCTTCGAGGATGCCGAACGAAACGTAGATGATTCCATCACCATCCGTTTCGTAAATAATTTTCAAGAAAAAGAATTTCCCATAACACTTACCTGGTGTGGTCGCAGCAGCATCCCACCATAGCATATAACATAATTATCCCAATCAAATGAAGCATATAAAATCAAGCGGCAATTAACACACACGCAAAGAAGGATTTCGAATGTACCTGGGGGAGAGTAGAGCGGCACAACCTGATCACTATTTCTACCCGGTCTACCTAATCTAATAACTAAACGCCTCCGAGGAAATTCGAGTGCATGAGGGCAAGTATCTGTATATGTCCTCCTTCGCCACAAAACGTACAAACAACTTACTGAGGAACGAAGTTAGGATCCCTCCTACCTGGACAAGTCGATGTCCCATGCCCCCGTCTTCCGCATTAGGTATACATTGGTAGAATCTCTGGTGGTTGAACTCTCATGCGTATTGTGGCACGAGCGCGTAGTCTCCCACGAGTGACTGGCAATCCACGATAGCACAATTGTCACGGTGTTGGCTCCGAGGATGGGGCACCTTATATCATCTCTGGCACCAAGGACTCCTCTGAAGAGAAACTAGGCACTAAGTTCCGAGGCGTAAGTACTGTCTCCACATCCGATGTATCACCAACTGATTCTCCAGATAAAAGCTCAAAAGAATCCAACTCAGAGTTGCTAACGATAGCGTGGGTACGCCTATACATCCTGCCTTGCCTCCAGATATAAGTAGTACGCTGCATGGTCTATATCAAGAATCAAGGGTAAACCTTAAACCCCAAGACTAACTAAACCTAAACAAAGGAACAACCAACTTTTCTTAGTTATCCTTGCGACACATTTTGACTCGAAAAACATTTGAAACAAGTCCCATTTAAGCATCGTTAATAATGCTTTGATACCACCTTTGTGACACCCCCGTTCATTGCTGAACAGAAGTGGCACATATGATGTTCCCAGACGGCCGATCCGAGGTTCCCAAAACAAATTTGGGTTCTTTGAACCAACTGTCCGAGTTCACCATATATCCTGCTAACCATTGCTCTAGGCTTTTCAACCCGTTGAGTAACGATTAACAGTTAGCTCGTCCGGACAAGGACTAATATCATTTGGAACTAGTAGTTGTAAGAAACTTTCTATATCATATATACTTAGTACTCGAAAAGCATTACAAGAAAACTTATAAGTTTCCCTAGAGCCTAAGGCTCAACAGCGTTTACGTATCTATACATCAAACTTTCTTTTGCAAGGACAACAAAAACTAACTCTGGCTTAGACGTTCCTTTGCACCCCAAAGAAAAATAAATCCCCATTATAGTGGTTACCTGGATGCACAAGAGAGTCGTGAGTAACAACGTTACTCAGTGAGCCTGGAAACCCAACCCATTATTCATATGGTCCTAACCCCAAAACGATATGATAAGTAGAAGAGAAACACCCAAGTATATCACTCAAGTATACTGTAAACACTCCTCCGTACTTCACCATACTTATCGACACTTATCAATACTTATTAATACTTATCAATACTCTTCCCGGGAAAACCCTTAAGTGCATCGCTTCCATATTACCCGTACCCACCTCAAGTAAAAATATATAGTTAATCCCGTAGCCACAAAAGCTAGACGGAACTATAGTAATATTATATATACATAATACATTCCTGCGCTAGAAGCCATGATACATGGAACTCCTAGCACTGCGTCGTCACGCAGTACACGGCCATAGTAGCGAACCAGTCTCTCCGTGTCTTCGTGTACTTGATCCGTCCACGCGCCACCTCGCTACGACCAAGCCACGAACGTGAGTAATCTTGGGCAGCGATGACTTAGGTAGTTCCTTAGTCTTTACTTTATTATACTTAGCCTTAAAATTACACTTGGTTTGCTATGAACCTCGGACAAATATTTCGTATAGTTTACTAAGCTTTCTCAACGTTTGGACGTGTTCGTATTCTATCCGGAGTAAGGTCACGTCCGGACAGAACACAGAACAACCAAACGGATAATATAAATTATTTAATATTTCACCGCCATATCATCACACAAGGATCACACAAGTACTTATATATTACAATCCAAACACCAAGCAACAAAACACACAAACGACTTGTGGTACAGCTCATGCGGACATGAGAAAACGACTACCAAGACTCACCTTAGGATTTCAGCACGGTTTAGCTAAGAAAAGAATAGGATCCGAGCGTAGCCGAGCCTAGCAACCTGCGGAAATCCTAAGTTTAGTATAGTCGGATTCCTACGATTAATGATCGGGAAAGCTATTCGGAAAGAATTTTTTGGCAAAGCTATTCGAAAAGCAACGTTCGGGTGATCTGAGAATCTACTGAATGATTAACTTCTTATCGGGAACCCACGGACCGATCTCGCCAAGTCCTTTCACGGCACACACTTAAACACGCAGAATCCGATCATTATATATCTATCCAGTCCGTACTCACGGGTAACCGAACATCCCGATAACGAAAACCCTTACCGGATACTTTCCGGAAGCTCAATAGTTCCCGAACGTAGCCTAGCAACCTTCCGAATATATTCCTCCAAGGTTTCAGGTTGATTCCGTGTTATCCTGAGCACTTAGCACAACAACAACATTCTTATGCACGGTCAATACTTCCGAATTCACAATCGGTAAGCTGTTCGCACGATCGGTATGGTCGGATACACGATCGGCGAACAAAGTACTCGAGAGAAATCACGACTTCGGATGGTCGGGCTTACCGGATAAGTGTCACGATCGTTGGGCACGATAACTCTCGATAGCTACTTGGTTTGGCACGAGAAAACTTCCTCGGAACATTCGGTGCACGAGAAAGTTCCTCTCAACGCGTTCGGATGCACGAGAATACTCTTTTCGGCGTGTTCAGATGCTCGTGTTTCTACCCAAAATCTTGGTCTGTTGTGTGCCAAGGTCCTTAGGCACGAAGAAGTCTCCAAAATCTCACTTAGGCACGAGAAGATTCTTCAAAAGGACTTAGGCACGAGAAAAATCTTCATAAACATGTTCGGAACAGTCGCCGATTGCGCATCCGGACAGTCGGATCGATCGGCGATCGTGTATCCGAACGGTCCGAAAGATTTCTCTTTGTGCAAAAGCTTCAGAAGATCAACTTATGGTGGGGAGAATGTCTTATATAGGCGGCATCAGCTTGGGCATGAGTCAGCACTTGGACACCATGCTCTCTCCATTCGGCGACACGTGTCCAGCTAAGTGGCACACTCGCCAGGCGTACTAAACACATGTCTATTGTGTATTTTACCCAATCCAAACGTACCCGATCATACCAAACAGTGCTCGATCAGATCCGATCGTGTCGGGATGTCCGTTTCTCGATCTGAACATGCCGAATACCTTCCGGAAGGTCGGGAAAATATTTCTTTCGAGGAAAACTTAATTTTCTCTAAGAAATATTCCAAACTCTTATTCCCAAAACCATTTTACCTCCTTTCATCGAAGAATAAGGTTCCCAACTAATTTCCCGGTCATCTAAGACTTTTTAGGACGAACCGTCAGCATTTCCAATCCCTTAAATTTCCTAAGGAATCCATTCATACCATCCCTTCTTCCGGATTCCAACTTTCAAAATTTTGACTTCTCTTGAGTCACTTGACTAGCACTTAGCTTACCGATATCCGGCCAACTTGGCCAAAATACTATCCACTCGCGAGGGTTATTACACCCGAGCTGGGGTGTCCGGTTCCAAGGTTCACTCCAAACTTAAATAAACATTTCTGATCCAATAGTCTTCCTTAGACCTGAGCATAGTAAGGGTTTTGCTACCATAATGTTTCTCCATCCGTATGACGGTCGATTCAATTTGTGAAACTCTAGAGGGTTACTGCAATATTTGAAGTATCGACCTGTGAGGACCCTACTTAAGAGGGAGTTTACGAATCTGATGAGGCACCACAATTTTTTTGCCAGAAGGGCTAAATTGAACTCCTCAAAATTTCTATAACCCAAGCCTCCCTTTGAAAGTTGGATACAGAGTTTGTCCCATGCTTTGCAATGGATACCCCTATTGTCCGCCTTAGTGCTCCACCAGAACCGAGCAAGAGCGCTACTTAGTTTAGAGCATATCGCTTTTGGAAGTATGAAGCATGACATCACATGGGACGGGAGAGAAATTTTGCTGACCACGAATTAATTCTCGATTGTAGACGGTCTCTGACAAAGGCGAAAACTTCGGCTTTAGATCCGTGGATCTTTTCTGGGAGGCCGAGATAAGTTCCCATGCCTCCTTCTTTATGGATTCCTAGCACCTCCTTTATCTTTGCTCTCTCAAGAGCGGGAATGTCATTGCCAAACATCACAGAAGATTTAGAGAAGTTTATAAGTTGGCCTGAGGCTTCGCCATATTGGCGGATAATGTCAATGACCTCTTTTCCTTGGGCTTCATTAGGAGATGTAGAATTGTCGTTCGCAAAAAGGAGATGAGAAGTTGAGGGGCTTGCTCGGGATATTTGGATACCCTAGATTCTCCCATACCATTCAGCCTCACAGAGTTGCGCAATAAGGGCTTCAGTGCAGATTATAAAAAGGTATGGGGAGATTAGGTCCCCCTGACGAATGCCGCGAGATGGCTTAATCTTCTCTTTGGGGACTCCGTTGAGAAGTATCTTATATGATACAAATGAGATGCAGAACTAGTCCACTCTACCCATTTGGAAGAGAATCCCATCTTCAGCATCAGGGCTTCAAAGAACTTCCATTCAACCAGATCGTATGCCTAGCTGATATCTGTTTTAATGGCCATGAATTTTTTCCGGCAAGCTGGGTTAGATTTGAGCGCATGAAAGTTCTCTTGAGCGATTAGTATGTTGTCAGTGATAAGTCTTCCCGCAACAAAGGCGGATTGTGTTTCCGAGATTAGTTTCGGCAAGATCTTTTTTAGCCTGAGACTCAGGATCTTCGAGAACACTTTGTAACTAACATTACAAAGGCTGATGGGTCTGAACCCTAAAATCTCCCTCGGTCGATCCGATTTGGGTATGAGGCAAATATTTGTCTCGTTTAGCTCTTTCTCAAAGGAATCGTTAGTGTGGAAAGATTTTACTAACTGGATGAGATCATTGCCGATGATATCCCAATGCGATTGGTAAATTAAGGCTGTCATACCATCCGATCTAGGTTCTTTTTCGGAGTCAATAGAGAACAATGCTTTTTTATTTCCTCATTGGAGAACTCATGGGTGAGACTAACATTCATTGACTATGAGACTGAGACAGGTATGTCCTTGAGTACCCTCTCAAATTCATTCGTGTTTATTGAAGAAAAGAGCTCATTAAAGTAGTCTTCAGTAATTTTCTCGATTCCGACTCCATTGTCAATACATTCTCCATCCTAGTTGAGTAAGCCTAGGATTCTGTTGCGAGCTCTTCTTTGTTTAGTCGTTGCGTGAAAAAACTTGGTATTCTTATCGCCTTCTCTTAACTAGTTGGCTCGGCTTTTTTGCTTCCAGTAAATCTCCTCTTCCAGGTAGGCAGTACCAAGTTTCTTTTTAAGCTCCAGGACGGTTTCCCGGTCAATATTTTCGTCTGGTTGGGCTTTATCAATGGCATCTTGGAGATCTGTGATTTGTTTTTCAGAATTTGTTTTGGATTCTTTTTTCCATCCTGAAATCTCCCGTCTGCACTCCTGAATTAGCTTAGAGAAGCTCCCCGCCTCTCCATGCGGTGAGTGACTCCAGCCTCGTACAATGGCATCTCACAGCCCTGGTTTACCCAACAAACGTTTATCAAATTTAAAGTTCTTCCCAAAATTCTGGGGATAGTTTTGGACTGTGGTAAGGAGCGGCCTATGGTCCGATCCCCACATTTTCAGCTATTCCACATAGGTGTGGGGGAACATCTGATGCCAGTCTTCGTTCCTCATTGCTCTATCCAATCGACATTTAACCATTCCATTTTTACGACGCCCTACCCACGACATTGGGTTTCCCCTGTAGGGGATGTTTATGAATCCACAACATTGGATCATATCACAAAACAGGAGGAAAGATGCCTCTGATCTTTGTTTTCCACCAATTTTTTCGTAGTTTCCGGTAATTTCATTAAAGTCGCCTATGGTGAACCAAGCACCAAATCTATTAGTAGATATTCGTGTTAAACGTTCCCAAACATCTCCTCGGCATTAAACCGCCGGATCTCCATACACAAAGGATAAAAAAACACGATTTCCATCGATAATAGTTTCGATATCCAAAACACGATTGTTCATACAAAGTAATTGAACTAGGAAATCGCTAGAATAAAATAAAGCAAGACCCCCGCTGAGGCCTTCAGGATCAACAGTAATCAAGCTATCAAATCCCATGGAGACCTGAAGGTCTTGCAAAAAACTCCGATTTTTTTTGTTTCCGAAAGAAAAAAAAAACCTGGGGAATACATACGACACATTTCCTCCAGTCGGCGGGAAGTAGTTTTTGTTCCCACCCCTTGACAATTCCAAACAAGGATCCTCATTAGGAAATGTTGGATGGGTTATGGGACCCCATCAAACCTTCACCAAAATGGGTGGGTTTTGTAGTCTTTGCTCCCGCCCCTTGACAATTCCATGCTAAAATCCTCATTAGAAACAAATGGGTGGTGTGAGGGATTAAACTCACCTTTAAGATTTCAAGAACAGGTTTAGGTTAGGAAGAGATTATGTGGGTTGAATCCCGTAAGAACTTAGTGAATGAAAGCTATTTGTATTGATGATTATAATCGAAATTAAGAGTACAAAAGAGGTTTACTGTAACGAATGATCAATGAAAAGAGATATGAGTATCACGCAAGAATGATTTTCTCCATACAATGATAATCAAAAAGTAGCTAAAACTATCTAGGTCGAAGATGAGTTGAAGAAGAATTTTGTCCGCCTCCCCTTCCTCTTATATAGCTCTTTTCCTTGTTAGAGAGTTGTTGCAACAACTCCGAGATCTCCTCCTCAATTTCCGGAATGTTCAACAACTTGTTTGATTAAGTTTATGACCGCCTTTCCTTGTCCGAGACCTACTTCATCAGCTCTCTGTTTAACGAGACCTGGACCTCTCCGGCTTAGCGGACGCTTCCCAAGCCTGCTTCTATATCCGTTAGAAAGCTAACTCCTAATGGATCTGATTAAGGCCCATTACGAGCTCGCTACTGCCCCTCTTAGGTTCTTCCCATCATTTGAATTGACCCTTAGATTATGGGCCAGATTTAGGCCCAACAGTTGCCCCCAACTTTCAAGAGGAGGCTTCTCGTTTTAGAAGCTTAACCTAATCGCCGAGACCTTTATCTCTTTGTTGAGATAATGATTGCTGCATATCTTCCTCGAAGATATAAATAATTCGAATCAACGGCTCAGATTCTATTTCACGAGATCAACGACTCAGGAAAAAGGAGAAATTGAAAGGTCCTCTCCGATTTTCAAGACACGATTTGATATAAAGCTGTAGCCATTAACTGCCAACCCTTCCACCATCTCCACGTCTCAACTCTGTTCTCAAGGTAACTTCCTTTACTCTCATTTATTTACTTTTTTTTTTGTTTCGTTTGCATTTACTTTTCAAGTTACTCTGTTCATCTTCTCTAGTTCTCTGTTAAACCTTAGTTCTTAGAAACCGTTAGCCTTAGATTTCGACTCCCTCTTTTTCCCCTGTTTCCTCTCTCTGAAATTTCTTTAACCTCTCTCAATGGATCAATGGAAGGAAGGTTCCGGAGAGACAACAACTCCTCTAACAGGTCCTCAAATCATGAGAATAAAGCAGGAGATCGGAGAAGAGTTAAGGAGAGAAAAGGAGAAGAAGGCTAAGGACTCGACTGCTCACAGGGTTGCAAAACGATCCAAGAAAGGTGATAGTTCTAGTGGCAGTACCTCTTTCGGCCCTCACCAGCCCTCCTCCTTGAAGGATAAGGAGGTAGTAAACCTCATGGTTCAAGCTGGAAGCCCGAAGGAGCTCGCGAGAGCCTGTTCTCCCGACGAGACCCCTGAGAATTTCCCCGAGGGTTGGTTTTGTCTTCATGAGAAATATAATACCAGAAGTCACCTCAGACTTCCTCTACCTGATTTGCTGCTGGATCTCCTCGATCATTATCACCTAGCTCTTCCCCAGCTTTGTCCTTCTGTGATAAGGCTGATTAATGGCTTTATCACGAGGTCCAAGGAAGAGGGGATCACTCTTGAGCTTCGTGATTTGATGAGCCTTTACACGATCAAGGAGAGCACTTCTAGCAAAGGGGGTAGCGGTACCTACTACCTTCCTTGTCGTCAGGGTTTAGGTGTTTTCAAGTTCACCGGTAACGATGAGGACTGGAGAAAGAAGTATTTTTTTCGTTAGGGTTGACCCTTCTATGATTCCAATGGGTCGAATCCTAAAGAATTCTTGGTATGATGCTTCTAGTTAGGGTTTTTAGGCAAAGTGCTTATCCTCTTTTGCTGTTTTACAACATGCTAATGACTTTATTCGTTTGGCAGGTATCAAAGATCCCCCCAAACTTTCTGGAAAATTCACAAGAGCCTTGCTCCGAAGGCTGAAGCAAAGTCCTTCTAATTGGAACGCCTACACGACTTACAGGATTGGCGCTGCTAGGTTCGCGGAACAATACAGAGCCAATTTCCCGGCGGTTGTGCCTATTAGTCAGTTTCAAGGTAACTAGCCTTCTTCGTATTTTGCTAATTTTGAGGTTTGGGCTTAGCTCGAGGGCTCCCAAGGCTAATATCTCTTGTTGACTTTCTTTGGATTAGTTTCTGAAGACGACGCTGTTGTATCAGTTTCCACTGAAGCTAGTACCTCCGGAACCGAGAAGACTCAAAACCAAAGATGCCTCTTCAACCATCGTTTCGTGCTAGAGGCAAACAAGCCAAGGCTGCAAGCAGCTCTCGTGAAAGTGACAAGAATCAGGGAGGCTCGTTTCTCAGCTCCCTGAAGGAAATTCTTAATGACGGAACCTCAAACATNCTGAAGGAAATTCTTAATGACGGAACCTCAAACATTGTTAAAGAAATTACTCCTATCACTACTGTCC
>OVAN01011207.1:0-14931 GCA_900406275.1 Anastatica hierochuntica
ACCCTGCACGATAAATGAGAATGTGCCCTGATCAGCCACCGGATTGTCCAAATCCGGGTAGACACATTATGCAGAAGCTAGAAATTCCCGACACAGCTCGGGGTAGACATGCTCACGAAGCTCCAGCAAGCCTTGGAGCCCCATCCTAGCGAAGAGGGAGTGGAAGTCCTGTCGGATGCCAAAAGCATCTAGAAGATCATCGTCAATGACTCGAGTCATCGGGAAAGTAATGTGTCCTAGATCCTGCAGAAACTGCGAGTCGTACTGATACCACTCTTGAGTAACCTCATGATTCGCAGGATGTGTGAGGTCACTCCTCTTGAACCGATGGTGCTGAATGGAAGTAGAAGGGTCCCGCGTTTGCGGAACATCTCTTGTCCTTCGTGTACTCATATCCTGCGAAAATAGACACTTAGAGACAAAATTAGTATCCATATCAAAACAAAGGAAACACGAAAAATCATTCACTCTTACTCAAAGAGTAATGTCCTGCGAAAATCATGCTCAAAAACATCAATAGCATGCATCAAACCATCCATCAGAGCAAGAACATCATCCTTTATATCTAATTTCTGTTTCGCATTCCAAGTGAAAAGTGTCAATTTGTCGCAGTCAATCATGAAAACATGTTTTAATCAATCCCAAAGATGCCACAAAGAAGTAGAAACATCAATACACAAGGCAAATTATTTTCATACCGTGACGTCTGCAGCTCGTCTAATTTGTCGGGGCACACCGAATTCGAGCTCGTGACTTTTTTTTTAATAGGCCTCTCGACGTGGGAGCGGGTGATTTGGGGAGGTCGAAGGCTACATCCAACAATTTCCATATTTGAATTCGTATCAAAGTTTTTATTTGAACATTAAGATTTTCTTTCTTCAAGCGTTTTTTCCGATTGATTCTTCAATATTTAATAATCTTTCATTTCTTTCTTTTTCGTTTTCGTTCATTCTTTTATATTTGAAATTTGATTTAGTTTTTTCATCCTTAAATTTTTGCTCAGTTTTCCTTTCATAGATTTTCATTATTTGGGCCTACTTCTTCTCATCTGATTCTTGTTCCAGAATCTACTTTATTTGAGAACATATAGATAGTGGGGAAAAAAGGTATTTAGGAATACCTTAAATTTTAGAATATATATTTTCCCCGTTTCAGTTTGTTTGTTGTTGTTATTGTTGTTTGGTCTAGATGTGTACTCGATCGCTCGAGCTCAAAGACTGCAAAGCACTGACCCATGCTTTAAGCATACCCATGAGCCACTTGCGACGAGTACGTTACCCATCAAACATTTATCATTATTAACGCCTCTTCACAAGAAAGAAAACAAAAATCATTCACAAAAACAAAAAATGATAAAATTGATAGCTTATAAGAATAAAATAAAAGATAGCTTATAAGAATAAAAATAGAATTCCGAATATATATATTAATATGAAGACTTACATTGTAGTGTTCATCCCCAAAGTCGGGTGTGTAACTAAAAGAAAATGGTGACGAGAGTTTTCACCATACCACAACAGTAACATAGAGTTTTTAAAACTCTTACAAAACACCATTACAAGCATAAGACATACCCATAAATTATTACAAGGTAGAGTGAATGTAAGAAACACAGAACAGAACACCAAAAAAAAAAAACACAACAATGTAAGTTTTCATATTAATATATATTCGGAATTCTCTTTTTCTTCTTTTAAGTTTTAGTCTGTGATCCCCAACGAAACACATATAATCATTCCTTAATTATCAGATGTTTAATTGTTTTGTTCTCATCTTTTGGCGTGTTGGATGTGGGATTTGGCAAATTGTATTGGACCTTAATTAAGATGTACCTTTTACCTTGACTTTAATGAAAAGCTTTGTAGACAAAAAAAAACGGAGAGTGCAAAAAGGTATTTAACAAAATTAATAATAATCAGCACAAAAAAGTTGAGGGGGCAAAAAAGTAGTTAACAAAATTAACCTTGAGGGGTTATAATACATGAAATCAATCCTAAGGAAGAGAATGGAGAAGGATAAAGGAATCATGTACCAGAAGATAACATTCACAATGTTGAACCCATAGAAGCTGAAATGGCGGGTGATGAAAGAGGTGCAGAACATGACGGGGAAAATCAAGCTAGAGTTGCGGATATTGGAGAAGAGGATACAAAGCAAAAGGTTGGCATCAATATCGCTACTCCACAGATCATGGGAGACATAGCATCTGCAAATAGCGTGGCTAATGCTCATAACACTGGTCGTGGGAGAATAAACCAGAACATTGTAGATGAAGTGGATTTTAAGGGCAAGGCAATTATGAGAACTGAAGAAGACGACATGGAAAATATGATGCATCTATATGCGACCTACTCATAAACCAATGGTGATCATCACCGAGTATCTTTAAAGCATAAGTTTGTTGAAAACCTGATTTTGAACGCAGAATGCGAAGGAGAGAGGAGAAGGCAGTGGAGCGAGAGACAATGATGACCAAGACAGAGGCGCGGTGGGCCCGAAACCACCATGTTCGCCATGAGGACAGCTTGTTGGAACTGTCAAGACTTGGGCAATGACCTGACAATTCGACATCTAAAGGAGAGAAACCGAAAATATCTCTCGGATATCATCTGCCTTTTGGAAACAAAATAACAAGATGATTATGTCAAAGGAATGTGCGGAGATCTTGGGTTGAGAAATGTGTAACGGTCCCTCCAGCGGGTTTAAGTTGTGGTATTGTAGTTATGTGGAAAATTTCAGCTTTTGTTTCAGTGTTTTTTCAATCTCTTAATATTGTAGACTGCTCCTTTCAAGTTATTAGAAATCTATTGAATTTGTCTTGTGTTTACGGTCACCCTGATTATTCTCTAAGATACTACATATGGGAACAACTTGAGCAGCTTACTCTGCATAAAAGAGGACTGTGGATGGCTATTGGTGATTTTAATGAGATATGTGGCAATGGAGATAAAATTAGTGGCAGTCTTAGACCTGAAAGGAGCTTCATAGACTGTCGAAAGATGATGCAACAATGCGATTTTCATGATTTGTCATACGTGGGAAACAAATATTCTTGGGCAGGTACAAGACATTCCCACCATGTTCAGTGTTGCCTCGATAGATCAATGATTAATTCGGAATGGCTTCAACAATATCCTAATTCTTACGCGAAATTTCTTGAGATCGGAATATCAAATAATCGGCTAGTCATTACAACATTTGATCAGGAAAGGTAAGTTATGGGTCAACAATTCATCTATGATAATAGATATGTGCGCAATGAAAAATTCAGAGATGCGGTTGTTCATGGATGGAACAAAGCAAAACATTACAGAGATAAAATTATAACAAGATTAAAGCTTTGTCGTAGTGAAATATCAAAATGGAAACGTAGACATCGAGTTAATGCCAAGGAAGAGATACACATGCTGAAATGTAAATTGCAAGAAGTTATTGAACAAGGAGAAGCTGTGGACAGAGTTAAAGCTCTAAGGGGCTCACTAAATTTGGCATATACTAAGGAGGAAGAACAAAAGCCGTAATAATTGGCTAAGATGGAGATCGTAACACAATACTTCTTTCACACAGCTAAGAAGAGAGCCTCAAAGAAAAGGATTCACTCAATATTAGATGATAATGGATTGGAGCAAAGAGGTAACAACAAAATAACTGAAGTGACAGAAAATTTCTTTACGAAACAGTACAAGAGTAAATTGACTTCTCTAAACAACCACTTTCACGTATTCAATGGATTTGCCACAAGAGTTTCACCAACAATAAATGAAGACTTGACGAGAAGTGTAACAAAAGATGAGATATCGCAAGCAGTCTTTGTGATTGGTGCGACGCGGACGCCGAGTTTTGATGGGTTTACAGGAGCCTTTTATCAGAATTTTTGGGAGGAGATTAAGGGAGAAGTGATTGTTGAAGTAAAGAAATTCTTTGTGGATAGTTCACTCAACACCGTACACAGTCACACAGACCTCTGCCTTATGCCTAAGGCAGAGAATCCAAACATGATAAGCGATTTCAAACCCATAGCACTTTGTAACGTAAGTTATAAAATAATCTCTAAGTTTCTTATTGTTCGTTAAAAAAGCATCTTTCAAGTATTATCTCAGATGAACAAGTTGCCTTTATTCATGGGACATTCATTACGGATAATGTGCTCATAGCTCATGAAATCCTTCAGGCGCTTAAGATGCGCAAAAGCTGGTCAAAATCCTTCATGGCTATATAGACAGATATAACGAAAGCATATGACATATTGGAATGGGATTTCATTCAAATAACGATGATCAAGATGGGTTTCTCAATGAAATGGATTGGATGGGTTATGATATGTATCAGAACAGTGTCTTATTTATTTATCCTCTGAGAGGAAGTCTTATCCCACATGCTACAGAAACCAGAACGGAGAGGAAACATCAAAGGTATAAAAATTAGTAATACAAGCCCTGCCATTACGCATCTTCTTTTTGTAGATGACTCGTTGTTTTTCTGCAACACAAATTATAAGTTGTGTAAAGATACAAAGGAGATTCTCTAGCAATATGAACAAGCTTCATGCTAGAGAGTTAACACATGAAAGTCGGCTATAACTTTCGGCAACAGAGTAGCGGAGATCAATAAGACCATAATACGAAGGCACCTACAAATATTTAACGATGGAGGATGCACCAAGTACCTAGGGTTACTGATAGCGTGCCAAGTTTCACCCAAAAAGACACTATTGTTGCAAGTGCACAGCGTAGATGCAGTACTTCAGGTTATTGATCCCACGAGGACTAAGATCTTACACAACGAATTTTAAAATTAATTTAAGCTAAAACAAAAAATGAAAGAGTTGTTTGGTGAGTTTAAAAATAAAAGACAGCAGGTTTAGAGATTCTATACTAATTATCAAGGAACCTAGACTTTTGAATGGTATTAAATAATTAGCATGCAGTAAATAGACACAGGTTTCGATAAGTTCACTGAGCCAAAGCGGTCTACTTTCGAAGTCTCCTCAAACTCAGTTTGTCAAAGATTTAGTTCGGGTGATTTAACAAGCTTTTGGAATGAAAATTTACCTATGGAAAAATTACTAGATGCGCATGTAGAGAAATCATACATAAAGATCAACCGAGACAAAGACAAAACGAATCTCTAAACAAATACTAGCATCTCATGAATACATGACCTAACTAATGAACTAATCAGACATGGAGCACGAAAAACAGCAAGCAAACAATGAGAAAAACATTATTAAATAGATCAAGAGTAAATAAATCTTCTCTATGACAAAGTACAGAATGGATCTCTTTCAAGAACACTTTGAAACTTCAAGAACAAAAGAAATGAACTCTCAAAGCTTTTGACGGCTTGAAACTCTCTGTAAAGTTCGTGGATCTCTCTTTCTAAAGGCTAAAAAACTTATTTATAATAATAAGAATAATAATAGGATTTCCTAGGGCGTCCTCAGTTATGTCGATTCTTGCAGAATCAAATTCGGTTAAACGAACCGAAAGTTATGACTTGAAATTTGTCTTTGACCACGAAATGTCTCTGTGACCGGAGTGTGCCAAAAATGAGCACTCGGTCGGTGATGGCAACTCCATCACTCGGTCACAGCTTCAAATGTTCCTTCACTTGCTTCCTTTCCGAGACAAATTGACGTATCTTTGCTTAAACGGCTATAACTCTTCGGTAATAGCTCCAAATGACTTCAAACCACTTTCATATGAAAACTAACTCAAAATTCCAACTTCTGACCAAATTCCATCTCAATCCAATGAAAGGAAGATCTTCGTTCATGACGATCTTTCTGATGCTGAGAATCTGTCCATATTGGTAAGATGCAAAACTCAAGTGTTTGAGTCTTTTTCTTCATGATTCGTCAATGAAACTTGCTTGGTAATATGACTGAGGTCCAAATAGCATTTTTCTCCATCCTTTTTGATGATTTAACTTGAATATTTCCTAAAATGACAAATAAGAGAAAACTACCTCTAGAGGTTGAAAAAGCATTAAAAACCTGCAAATAAATACGTAAAAGTCCAACTAAAAACAGTAAAATAGTAGTGTTTTCAATTACCGGAAAGATTTGGTAGGAAGAAGGTAAATTTGTTTCATTACATAACAGGGAATGTCCGAGATCGAATGACAGGATGGAACAATAAGTTTTTATCCCAAGGAGGGAAGGAAGTACTTCTCAAATCCATAGTGATGGCGATGCCGATTTATATGATGAATTGTTTTAAACTCTCGAAAGCTACATGTGAAGAGATTGAAGCTGATATGGCTAAATTTTGGTGGAATGGGTTTCAAGATGCTAAAAGGATGCATTGGGTTTCATGGAACAAATTGAGCACATCTAAGAAGGAAGGAGGTATTAGTTTTCGAGACATCAAAAAGTTCAATGATGTCTTGTCAGCAAAACAAATATGGAGCATGATGGAAAGACCTAACAGCTTATTGACAAAAACTATGAAGGGGAGATATTTCTCCACAAGACATATTTTGAATGCAACAAGGGGCAAAAATCCAAGTTATGCGTAGCAATCTCTACTACATGGACAAGCTTTGATAAAAAAAGGTTGTCGAGTATTGATATGGAATGGTGACAATACCTCAATTTGGTTGGATCCCTGGACCTCGGATCATACACCTCGACTTCCAAGGCCAAGAGATGAAGGAAGTACAGAGGTGAGGGTTGTTTCTGATTTGATGTTGCCTCACAAAAACATATGGGATGTTAACAAAGTTAGGGAAACCATTGCGGAAGAGGATGTGGAGCAGGTACTCAATATGATCATTCTAACACATACTTGTGATGATTATTTGGGTTGGCATTACACAGAGAATGAACACTACACTCTCAAGTCGGGTTATTGGGTGGCATTACATATGGATGAAGAGGAGCCAGCTCGTGTTCATGGCCCTATTGTTATTAAAGACAGACTTTGGAAACTTAATATTGCCCCAAAGATCAAGGTTTTCCTTTGGAGATTATGCTCAGAAGCCCTGGCCATTCAGCATGAGCTACGGAGAAACACATTATTAGAGAGGATTGTTGTGTACATTGCTCAATGGATTCGGAAACAACAAAACATTTATTCTTTACTAGTCCTTATGTTCGACAAATTTGGGAGGCTACTGATGTTGGAATACCGGCACTCATTGATCCAAACGAGTCTTTGGATACTCAACTGATGGCAATGTTAGAGAACACTCAAACTCAGGGTGTGATGAAAACGCATAAAATTCTTCCTTTCATGGTATTATGGAAAATTTGTAAGAGTCAAAATAAGCTAGTCTTTGAACAAAAGGAAACAAGTTGGAGGAAAACCTTACTAATGGCCAAGGAAGAGATGAAGGAATGGGTAAAAAAAATAGTGAGGAAGAACAGCTAAACAGAGTACATCGACTTCCAGTGGACCAGAGACAGATTTTTAACATGGAAGAAACAAGAAATGGGTCACATAAAGTGTAACTATGATGGTAGGTTTCGTAATGCTCAAATCAATACCGTTGCAGGGTGGGTAATCAGAGATGGTACTGGCAGATTCCTAAGAGCATGGCAAGCTATAGGGAGACAGGTTCAATCGTCTTTAGAATCGGAGTTACGGTATTCTTCTATCGATGCAAAATCTTTGGATTCAAGGATACAGACATGTCATAATGGAAAGTGATAGTACAAAGGTTCATGAGCTTATGTGTTGGGTCTAGGTTCGAGAGCCCACTAAAGAAAGGAGAGATGAACGAGAAGTCAAAGAGAACAAATGGGCTTTGGCTCGTTAAGGCCCACTCGGCGTAAAGAAAGAGAGTTAGAGAATGATGTCGTTCTCTAAGTCAAAGGAAGGAGGTTCGTTACGAGATTTTGGAGGAGAGTATCTCGGAGGCAGGTACCTGATTCGGTGGAGGAGCTGCTATAAGAAAGAGCCTTCGAGAACGTGAGAAGGGGTTGGAGAACTTTTACTCGCAAAGAGAGAAGAGAACAACACACTTTCCTTTCGAATTATTTTCATTCTTTGTCAATTTTTTGTAAACACTTTTCGATACAACTTTCAATAGAATCAATTCATCATTTTCTATTTATCGCCTTAGCTCTAACGAGTTTCGATCCCACCTTGTTCCACTTCTAAACCTCTTTGAGATCTTTCTAAAGGTAATTGTGAGATCTAACCCTCACAATTTGGCGCCATCTGTGGGGACAGAGTAATCGAATCCCTGACTCCGATAGCTAAGAAGATGGATCCAGTTAACGGTGGCTTGAGTCAACCCGAACCCTCGCCACTGGCACCGAGCCATAACTCACCGACCCGCGTAGGCTCTGGAATACCAAGGCTCCATCGATCTACCTCCTCAAACGAGTCGTCCACCTTCACGGAAGGTCGGTCAGAGCCTGCTGGATCCCAGTTGGCTCCACGAAGGCTACCTGATGATCCTGCCCCGAGATCGCAAACATTCGGAGGCACTGACTCGAATCCTATCGGATTACAGCTTTCGGCTTCAGCCGCATCTCAGGTGTCGGGTCAGCTTTCTGAAATCAGACAAATGATGCTACAACTGGTGAGTCGTACCCAAGAGAATGAACGGTTGGTTCAGCAGCTAGCATCCCGACAACAGCAAGTCGAACAGGAGACGAGGTCGCTAGTGCACTCGTCCCAGCCGTCGAATAGGAGAGGATGAGGGGTGACTTTTCGAGACCTCCTTGATGACCCATCTTTCCCTCGGGGACGTCTCGATTTTTCTCCCAGTCGCACGATACCTGAAAGGGAGGAGCCCCCTCCCTCGACATCTCTAACAGGAACCGTCCCAACACCTAACCCATTAGCCACCGTAGCGATGGCAATGGGGAGTAATCTAGCCAGCTTTAGCTCGAGACCAGGTCAGGTATCGCAGCAGATGTTGGAGTAGAGACACGATCTGCCTCCACCGCCTCCGATACCTAGATCTGGTGATCGCGATCCGACCTCAGCTGGTGGAAGGGACCTCCTTCTATACAGCCTTCGATTACAACCGACCTGGTCCCTAGATGGCTCAACAGAGAACGAGAGCTCCTGGTCCGACCTTCCCAGGTTCCCTGGTCGATCAAATTAGGCAAAATAGCCCCAGGGGCCGAGAAAGACCCAGGTCCCCAGGAGTCTGGGGCCCAAACCCTGAGTGGGTCCAGCGGCAGCACCCTGAACGAGCATCTGTTGATATTCCATACACCCTTCATTTAGATAGCCCTGACGCTATCTCGAAGATACATGGAAAGAACGCATGCAGCCCTCCAGAGGCTAAACGCACAGGTCCACAAGGTTACGAGCTCGGCACCTGAAATCGAAAGCATAATCGAGGAAACTCGAGGGACTCCGTTTACGAACAGGATAGCTAACTCTTACATAAGAGATACGAGGAAAATCTGGATCTCCGAGTTCGATGGAACCTCGGACTCTAAGGCTCATCTGAGAGCCTTCAGGTTAGCCATTGTCAAGGCCCACTTTACGCGTGAAGAATGCGAGGCTGGCTATTGCCGAACCTTCGCAGAGAACTTAACGGGCACAACCCTCGAATGGTTCTCAGGTCTTGAGCCAGATTCGATCGACAGCTTCGATCAGCTAACCAGCTTTCGTAAAACAGTATTCGACCCACATTCAGAAGCAATCTTCTAAGGCGGACCTGTGGAAAATCCGACAAGGTTTTGGGGACACGCTCTGCGTCTACATCGAAAAGTTTAGGGCGGTCAGAACTAAACTTTCAAATCCTAATGACCAGGTTGCTATTGAAGCACTCCGAAGAGCGCTTTGGTATCGTTCAGAGTTCTAGTCAGAACTTACCATCAACCCTCCGCCCACGATAGACGATTCTCTCCATAGAGCATCCCGATTTATTACTCTCGAAGAGGAGACCGCTGCGATGGATAAAATCCATAAGAAGCCTCAAACCCATTCAAAAACTAACTCTCAAGAAACGAGAGGACAGCCTAAAAAGGGTAACTTCCGTAGCAACCAGACTCAGAGGGAACACTCCTATGCAATTGACGAGTCCCAAGAAGACCAACTTGTCGCGGCAACGGGGAGAGCTCCCTGGACTAAGTCATTCGACGAAAACAAATTCTGTACCTACCACGAAAGGAAGGGGCACTCGAGAGAAGAGTGTTGGGACCTCCAAAGGCAGCTGGCAGCCAAGTTTGCTGCCGGCGAAATAAAAGATGTGGACCTTAGGAAGCCACCACCCTTCCAGAAACGAACACCGCGTGAGACTTCCCCGAAACGGAGTAGGTCTCCTGAAAAGGAAACTGATTCAGCGCCTCCGGCTCCGAAGAAAAGGATCGACATGATCCTTGGGAAATTTCCAGAAGGAAAGAGCCTTCGTGCGGAAGCTCTGAAACCTCTCTCAGAAGGTACGGTGGCCGCCTTGTTCGAGAAAGCACCATATCAGCAGTTCGCAAACCCCAGAGTAGACTACATTCTAGAAGGGTCGGATATCTATCGAGAGTCTGTGAACTAAATCAAGGGCCACCTACGCAAGGCTGAATCTAGCTCTCGGCCAAAACCACCTAGACAGGAGCCGAATACTAAAATCTCCTTCTGGGAAAGCGAAACCTTAAAACTCGACCGACCACATGACGACACATTAGTCATAACTCTTAACGTGGCCGGATACGAAGTACCCAAACTAATGGTTGACACCGGGAGCTCCGTAGACCTCATATTCTACAACGCTTTGAAAGGCATGGAGATAGACGATTACGAGATCTCTGGTCAGAAGGCTAGCCTCGTTGGCTTCTCCGGAGAAACTACCACTTCCCTGGGAACCATCAAACTCCCAGTAATAGCTGGAGGAGTTATGAAAATTGTCAACTTCGTGGTGATCGACAAACCGACCCCATTTCATGCGATACTCGGGAGACCGTGGATTCATAAGATGCGACCCGTAGCTTCGGCATATCACCAATGCGTGAAGTTCTCGACTCCAACAGGAGTAGCTACCATACAAGGCATCCAGAAAATATCGAGAATTTGTTACCTGGGGGTTTCAAAATCATAAAGGAATCCCCCCAATAGCAATTACAGATCTAGGAACAGCAGGAGATGCAACAAAACATCTGAGGTCCCCCACGGAACCTCACCGAACAGGTTTGCATCGATCCCGCTAGCCCCGAGAAGTGCGTCCGTATTGGGTCAGAATTACCTGCCCATGTCAAGGACAAACTCATACGTTTTCTCGCAGAAAATGTCCGAACCTTCGCCTGGACCACTAGCGACATGAAGGGAATTGACCCACAGGTAACGACACATAAGCTAAACGTAGACCCAACGTTTAAACCTGTAAAACAAAAAAGGTGTAAGCTTGGCCTTGAAAAGGCTCAACCAGTAAACGACGATGTTGATCGACTAATAAAAGTTGATGCCATCAGAAAAGTCCACTATCCCGACTGGCTAGCCAATCCGGTGGTTGTCAAAAAGAAAAACGGGAAGTGGAGGACCTGTGTAGATTTCACAGACCTAAACAAAACTTGTCCAAAGGACAGCTTCCCGCTACCCCACATCGACCGGTTGGTCGAGGCCACTGCTGGCCACTAGTTATTATCCTTTATGGACGCTTTTTCGGGATATAACCAGATAATGATGGACCCGGATGACCAAGAAAAAACCGCCTTTATAACAGAACGCGGTATTTATTGTTATAAAGTTATGCCGTTTGGACTAAAAAACGCTGGAGCCACTTACCAAAGGCTCGTGAACAAGATGTTCGTTGGGCAGCTCGGAAAAACGATGGAAGTCTACATTGACGACATGCTTGTGAAATCCGCCAACGGGGACGAACACGTCAATCATCTTAAAGAATGCTTCGATATCCTCAACAAGTATGACATGAAACTTAATCCTGCCAAATGCACCTTCGGGGTACCATCCGGAGAATTTCTCGGCTACCTCGTCACGAAGCGAGGAATCGAAGCTAACCCAAACCAGATAGCTACTTTCCTGGAAATGCCATCACCAAGAACAACCAGAGAAGTACAAAGGCTGACAGAACGGATCGCGGCATTGAATCGATTCATCTCGCGATCCACCGATAAGTGCCTTCCATTCTATAAGCTCCTACGGAACAACAGGAAGTTCCTATGGAACGAAGAATGTGAAGAAGCCTTCAGACAACTTAAAGCCTACCTCACCCAGCCTCTGATCCTATCTAAACCCGTTGAGGGAGAACCCTTATATCTTTATATTGTTGTTTCTCCAGCAGCGGTGAGCGGGGTCCTGGTAAGAGAGGAACAGAATGAACAAAAGCATGTTTATTATACCAGCAAGAGTCTTATAGACGCCAAAACACGATATTCAGCTATGGAGAAACTGTCCCTAGCAGTCGTTACAGCAGCCAGGAAACTCCGCTCGTACTTTCAGTCACACTCGATAATCGTAATGACGTCTCAGCCTTTACGCTCGATATTACACAGCCCCAGCCAGTCGGGACGCCTAGCTAAGTGGGCCATAGAGCTCAGCGAATACGACATCGAATATCGGCCAAGAACGGCAGCTAAGGCCCAAGTTCTAGCCGACTTTGTCATTGAGCTAGCCACTGAATATATAGACACAGGCTCCGAAGCCCCGAAATGGACGCTCCACGTTGACGGAGCCTCCTCAAAACAAGGATCTAGAATTGGCCTGCGGCTAGCCTCCTCAACAGGAGAAGTCATAGAACAATCCTACAGACTAGGCTTTAACGCCTCCAATAATGAGGCTGAGTACGAAGCACTAATTGCCGGTCTAAAGCTCACAGTAGGACTCGGAATCCGAGAGTTGAGCGCTTATAGCAGCTCTCAGTTAGTGGCTAGCCAATTTCACGGAGAATACGAAACGAGGGACGAGCAAATGGGGGCATACCTGGAGGTAGTACAAAACCTCGCTAAACAGTTCAAAAAATTCAAACTTACGAGGATCCCACGCGGTGAAAATACCTCCATCGACGCCTTAGCTACACTAGCATCCACCTTCGACCCTCTCGTCAAAAGAATAATACCCGTGGAAGGTATAGACAAGTCCAACATCGACATAGCAATACGCAATTAAGCCTAGTCCAAAAGAACGCGAAGAGGAAGCTCGACTCCTAAGAGTAGCTACCGCAGCTACCCAGCCTGATTCTCTCACTCAAGTCTTCACCACATTTTGGTTCCCGAAAACGAAAACCCGTAACATCAAAAGGCGAGCTTCCGGGGACACAGAACAGGTCCATAAGCCAAACATTTGTAATGCCACCGTCTCCGAAGGCGAGAATTCCCCCGGAGGCATATCCCAAATTCCTGAACTAAATAGCAATGCAGAAGGTACTCAAGAGAACGGAGCCTCTGAGGAGCCTGATTCTCAGAATACCTCCGAGGGCACGATACCAATTCAAGAAGAACTAGGGACCGATTCGGAACCCGAACCCGCACAAACTAATGCTTCGTCTCTTCACGATAAAGTTCTCGGAAGAACGGATTGGTGAATTCAAATCATGCAATACATTCGGGAGGGTATAGCCCCCCCCTCCCAATAAATGGGAAGCTCGAAAACTCAAGGCATTAAGTGCAAGGTATTGCATAATCGAATCCGATCTCTACAAACGAAGTATCTCTGGACCATACCTCAGATGCGTCCATGGCCTTGACGCTCTCAAAGTCATGGTCGAGGTGCACGAAGGTTCATGTGGAAACCACTCGGGGGGCCGGGCATTAGCCATTCGAATCAAGAGACAAGGCTATTTTTGGCCAACTATAGTAGCAGATTGCGAAACCTACTCCGCCCAATGCGACAAATGTCAGAGGCATGCACCAATCATCCATCAGCCGACCGAAAAGTTATCCTCGATATCGGCACCATACCCCTTTATGAGATGGTCCATGGATGTCATCGGTCCTTTTGTACCATCAGGCGGACAGCGGAAGCTACGCTTTGTGTTAGTTTTAACCGACTACTTTAAAAATGGATCGAGGCAGAAGCCCTCCAGCAAGTCACAAGGGTCAAGGTCGAAGCCTTTGTGTGGCGAGAAATCGTCTGTCGTCACGGAGTTCCATACAAAATCGTCACCGATAACGGAACCCAATTTACATCCGAGGATTTCAGAGCGTTCTGCGATACTTGGAATATACGTCTCACCACTTCCACCCCAAGATACCCCCAAGGGAACGGTCACGCAGAGGCCGCCAATAAATCAGTTTTAGCCAACCTCAAAAAATGCCTCGGGACTTCGAAAAAGTCTTGGGCCGATAAACTGCCGGAAGTCCTATGGGCATGTCGAACCACCCCTCGAAGGGCAACTGAGGAGACTCCTTTCTCTCTAGCCTATGGGATGGAAGCCATTGTTCCCACCGAAGTCTCTGTTGGGAGTCTTCGGCGAAGCCTATGCGCTTTGAACCTAGAAGCCAAAGACCAACTCCTCCTAGACAACCTTGACCTGATCGAAGAACGATGGGATCAAGCCTTCGCCCGCATCCAAAACTACCAACAAGCAATGGCACGTCATTACAATTCTAAGGTCAAGTCACGAAGGTTTGTAGTTGGTGACCTTGTATTACGAAAAGTATTCGAAAATACCAAAGAGCGAGGCGCTGGGAAACTTGGGACCAATTGGGAGGGTCCGTACCGGATCACCCACGTGGTAAGACCTGGCGTCTATAAGCTCGTCAAGGTTCGAACCGGGGTACCTGAGATACAGTCTTGGAACGCCATGAATCTTAAGAAGTGTTACCATTAGGTACTCAAAAAATCGAACTACGTTAGGCTTGATCCCTTGACAGGGTACGTAGGCAGCTCCCCAAATGAGCGCAGCCCCATCCCGCCAAGAAACCATTATCTCAGCGAGTCGGACGCCTCGCTGTCAGGCGGCTGACTCCCGAGCCACGGTGCAGTCTGACCCTAAGTATCATCGCGTACATCAGACTAAACAAAGTAAGGTTCCTAGAAACCTCAACTTATCAAAGGTCTTAAAATTCTACTAAAC
>OVAN01011208.1:0-14931 GCA_900406275.1 Anastatica hierochuntica
ATACTAAAATATTTTAAAATTTATTTAAATATACCTAGATTTTATTAAAAAGCATGATTGATTTTAGTAATGTTAATATATTTTTTTAATTTACTATATTCCAAAATAAGTTTATCTTATATAATATTTAAATAGAATAAATCAAATNTATTTAGGATAACCATGACTTTTTAAAATAAATAAATAAATCTATTGACTTTATTCTTTAATAATTTTTGTTTTTTATTTAGTATTTTCGTTTTTACTTTTAAATAAATAATTTGAATATATTATTAATTAACTAATTCATTAAGATTAACTTAGATATCAACCAAGCCAACTTTTATTCTGATGCAAACTGACTTCGTACTTAATATATAAGATATATAAAATTCTAATAAATATTAAAAAGCCTAAAGATAATTCCAAACAAAATAAGATAATTATTTTAATAAATTATAAACTAAATAATCAAGATATTTGAATATGATGGCAATTTTGGTGTCCAGAATTAGACTGAAGATTCGATATTTGGATATTTGGATATGAAGGCAATTTTGGTGTCCAGTTGTAGAATGAAGACACTGATTCTTAGGTATTCTTAGACTAAATAAGAATCTTTGTAACTATTTTTGCTTTCGCTAGATGCAGAGAGATATTTGGAATATATCCAAATATCTTGATTATTTAGTTTATTATTTATTTTAATAATTATCTTTTTTTGTTTAGAATTATCTTTAAGCTTTTTAATATTTATTAGGGTTTTTATATTTTGATATAAATCGTCTTTCAAACTGGTTAGTTTTATTCAGTTGTTGATTATTAACAAAAGAGCTTAAGCTTTTCAGAGAAAAGTATTCTCTATTCCTCGTGTTAATTTGACTAAATTCATCAAACAAGAAGCAGGTCTCGAGCAAGGATTCTATTGAATCCTTTGGTTGAGCTGACAGGTCCCAATTGATTCTTTAGAATCTATTGATCGAGCTTTTTATCGTAGCTTCCGCTACATCAGTTGGTATCGGAGCTGGTGTTTTGGTGTTTTAGTCAAAACTCGATTCTGGAATCATGTTGATCGGAACAATCTATCATTTCTGAGACGAAAATCTTCTCATTAAAGAGAAGAAAACCATGAGATCTATCGAGAGATTTATGGTAATCCTATTTACGATGTGTATAAAGATGATGTCATATTTTTCGATTATGTTTTCCAGGAAAATATTTTCGGAAATTTGACACGTGCAAAAATCGGGCAAAATCCTATTCTTGCGAAATTCAGGCAGTATGATATTTTCAGAATATTTCTGCATATTTCGATGCGTGCAAAATTCAGACCAAATCAAGATTCCACAAAAGTTCTGCAAAACTCGCTACGTGCAAAATTCGTGCGAAAATATATGAAGTATTTTTGGTGTTATGATCCCTATTAAAGATTCGAAGAATAATTTTCTTGGAAGACGTTTTGAGATTGAAGACCACGATCAAGATTCGAGAACGAATCTTCTCAAACCCGAAGAGAATGATATTAGGGTTTTTATATTTTAATATAAATAGTCTTTCAAACTTATTTTTATTCAATTGTTGATTATTAATAAAAGAGCTTAGGTTTTTCAGAGAAAAATTTTCTCTATTCTTTGTGTTGATTTGATTAAATTCATCAAACAAAAAGCAGGTACCAAGCGAGGATTCTATTGAATCCTTTGGTTGAGCTGACAAGTCGCAATTGATTCTTTAGAGTCCATTGATCGAATTGTTTATCGTAGCTTCTGCTACATCAATTAGTCCTTGCAAAAGTACAACCAAACATCAGCATCAATACAATATGACAATTTGTTAGGGCATATGTTTACAAGGAGTGGAACAAGGTTTGCTTACCAGTTAAGCCCACGGAGGACGTATCAGTTTACTGCGGAAGTACCTCCTAGACCGGAGTTGCGCGAAACAATAAGACGAACAAAGGAACCCTCCACTGCTGTGATCCTTAAGAAAGTAAGGACCTGGGCAACGGAATTTTCAATTTCGGCAAAGTGGTCTTGTAAATGTATTGTTTTCGACCAATTCAACATTGTCTTGGATCATTCCTCCTGGTTTGGGGTATCTGATATCTCCAATCACACATGAAATATGTAAAGCCACTCCACACTCTTTACTACAAGTGTAAAACCAAGTCTTTAGATCTGTTTCCCTTTCGCATACATCACACCAATATCATACCTCAGCATTTTTACCCTTATTGGTAAAGTGGCGCAACGAAAATTGAGAAAATAATTGCATTTGCCACAACCTAGGACGTGACGACTTGTATCGCAACATATCCTGCATGTCTTTAATTGACCCTGTTCCGGTTTGAAGTAGAGCAAAGGTTGAGGATGACTTTCATGGATAAAAGGCAAAGTAATCAAAGTGCATTTTAAGTCAAAGCTCGAAAATTCATCAGTATACATGAATCCTCCTTTGCAGCAACGTTGCAGACAAACATCACATTGTTCTTCGTCGTTGTTGATATATCTAGTCGGGCGAAGAGTGAGAGGTCTTGGGCCTAGAAAATGTCTTTTCTTCCTAGGAAGATTAGCACACGTTTTGTGAAGTATGTAGTCGCAGGATCTACATTTGTAGAAAGTGTTGAACCGATGAGACGAACACATGCTCTACACAAAACGGTTTTCTCCAAATTAATTAGATGGTCTTTGTTGGAAATCATGTCATCGTGATGAGAAAAATGAGTTATTGAGTTATCGTCTTCATTCCTCTTGAATGGCTGAATATCTTCAACTTCTTCAGGTACTCCGTGGAGTTCTTTTCCATCCCATATATCTCATCTTGTTGCGCATCTTGAATGAAGAGTATAATTAGGACAACGAGAGCAAGAATAAGCCCCATATGATCAGTCGATATCATCTAGACAAACTCCACATTTCTATTCTCCAACAACACCAAGCGGATAGGTGTAAAAAATGCGATGGTAATGACGATTGACGTGAATAACTCGTGGTAAATAAGCAAAACCTCGGTGAATCATGAAATCACATTGAAGACAGACATAAGGAGCACGGTCTCCTTTAATCCCACAAGCATCACAAGTGAATGAGATCAATCTTGGCATGAGCGTGAGTGTATGCTCACGCTCATGCACTTTAAGATTCGAAAGTGTAGTTGGTGGGGGTCTTGTAATTGCACAATAAAAATCCAAATTGAACTTACAAATATCACAATGATATAGTAAGTTTCCGGTGTGTTTTCCACATAAGTAGCATTTTGGACTTGTAATCAGAAGCTCCGATTTTAAGAAGCTTAAGAGAGTGTTTGGCATGAGAAGGGTTAAAGATCTCTTGTGAGTCAAACACATAGACACATTTCTCATGAACCATAAACCTACAAAGAGGACAGAAGTAGCCATTTTCGGATCTTAAACCGCATAAATCGCACTGGAGACAACCTTTAAAACTAACCATGAGTAGAGGATGATGGTGCCACGACATAGTAAGATTGGCTCGCGCACACATGGCATCAACCATGCAATCAATGTCCAAATTGAGATTACAGATATGACAATGAAAGAGAAGATGCTTAGTATGTTTACCGCAAATATGAAAACTAGGATCAGTGTGATCAGGAGCTCCCGTTGTGAAAAGCTTAAGAGGATGTCCAATATGAGAAGGGTTTTCGAAGAATGTGTTTTGTGTATTGAACACAAAGAGACATTTGGTGTGGACTGTGAACTTGCATTCACCGCAGAAGTAACCTTCGCCATAAGCTCGATCACAAGCATCACATTCCAAACCATCACGATGGTCAACGTGTGATAAGGAATGGTCATGTCCTTCTACTCGCATTGTCATCTTTGTGCTAATTTCACTTTTTGTTTGTTTTGTTCTTCTTCTATATGCTCTAAGCATATCATTGGTGCTTTGTTTTCTTTATCAAACTTAGATCGATGAAATGAAGAAGAAGAACAGATGAGAAAGTTTGTTATTATCCTCAAAGCTACTGTTTACAATACAATGTATTTTCTTATATACAAACTGTGTCTCATGCTAACATAAGCACACTATTAATGCTAACATAAGCTGCAGTACTTACACTAACATAAACCTGTACACAACACAATCCTGATACACCCCCGCAAGCCTTTTTAATCGATGTCTGGTTGATGAAAAAGGCTTGACACAGATAAGCGTTGAAGCATAGAGGTGAATGGACCTGAATATAGAGGCTTATTTAGTATATATGCAAGCTGATTTGCAGAAGACACATGAATAACCTTCAAAGAACCTGTCTTAAGTTGTTCTCTCACAGTGTGACAATCTATCTCCACATGTTTTGTCCTTTCGCGGAAGACGGGATTTGTAGCTATGTAAATAGCAGACTTATTGTCACAAAACAACTTAGCAGTATGAACCACTGTGACCTTAAAAGCAGCCAACATCTGTTGTAGCCAAATAATCTCCCGAGTACAAGCTGCCAAACTTCCGTATTCAGCTTCTGTACTGCTCCTACTCACCACCTGTTGTTTCTTAGATTTCCAACATATCAAAGAGTTACCCCCAAAAACACGCAAAAACCTGATGTGGATCTTCGTGTGTCAGGGAAAGATGTCCAATCTGCATCTGCGAAAGCATTTAAGCAAAATTCTGAAGAAGCAGAGTAGAAAAGACCTTGCCCTGGGTTACCTTTGAGATATTTCAACACTCGATGAGCAGCATGGAGATGAGCATCAGTAGGCTTCTGCAAGTATTGGCTCAGTTTATGTACTGCATATGTTATATCTGGCATGGTGATGGTCAAATATAACAATTGTCCAACTAACTCTCTGTAAGGTGTAGCAGAAGGCAAGAGTGTTCTTGTATCTTGACTAAGGTGAGTATAAGGATCCATAGGAACTAAACTTGGTTTACAAGCAAGAAGACCAACATCTTGGAGCAAATCTAGTGTATATTTGCGTTGACATACTGATATTCCTTTCTTAGTTCTAGCTATTTCCAGACCCAGAAAGAATCTTAACTCACCTAAATCCTTAATCTTGAAAGCAGCAAACAAAATCTTCTTTAAATCAGCTAAAGTATGAGAATTATTGCTAGCTATAGCAATATCATCAACATATACTAGAATAGCAGTATAACTAGTAGGAGTTACTTGAACAAAGAAAGTATTATCTGATTCAGATTGTTCAAAACCAGCTCCTACTAAAACAGAAGTTATATGCTTATTCCATTGCCTAGAAGCTTGTTTCAAACCGTAGATGGATTTATGCAATTTATATACCGGATTTGGAGGAAGAACTTGAGAAGTACCAGGTGTGTATCCTTGTGGCAAGCTCATGTATATCTCCTCCTCAAGATCACTATGCAAAAATGCATTGGATACATCCATCTGGCATAAGTACCAACCTTCAGTTGCAGCCAATCCTAACATCAACTTGACACTTGTTAGTTTAGCAACTGGAGAGAAAGTTTCATCAAAATCTACCTCTTCTTGCTGTGTATATCCCTTGGCAACCAACCTAGCCTTATACCTGTCCACAGTACCATCAAGTTTATACTTAATCATAAAGACCCACTTACAGTCAACCACATTTTTCCCTGGGGGGTAATGAACATATTGACCATGTCTTATTCAATTCCATAGCAGTTAGTTCCTCATTAAAGGCACCATTCCATACTTTTGATTTTATGGCTTGTTGAAATGTTTTGGGTTCTGTTTCAACAGAATAGGATAAAATATAGGAATAATAATGGGGGGGGGGATAGTTTTGAGTAGGAAAGGACAGATGACAAAGGGTAAGGTGTAGTATGATTTGTAGGGAGATATGGTATAGTGAGTTGGGTCAAAGCACAATGGTAATCAGAAAGATAATTGGGTGTCCTAGTCTGTCTTTTTGGTCTACCAGTGTTAGAGACATCAAATTGGGGAATAGGTATAACAGTAGTTGAATTATTTGTGATACAAGTATCAAATTCTTCTAAAATGACTGGACTATTATGATGTGAGGACACATTATTATCTACATGAGAATGATTTATATGAGAATTATCCACAACAATAGGCAAAGAATCAGATATTAATGGATCTAACAGATCAGGATTTACATGAACATGCAGAGGCAATGTACGACTAGAAAAGAAATCTAGAAAATCTATGTTATTATCAGGCTTAAATGGAAAGACATTTTCATGAAAGATCACATTACGAGAGATAGATAAAGTATGAGTATCTAAGTCTAGAACTAGATAGCCTTTGTATCCTGAGGGATATCCTAAGAATGCACAGGGTCTAACTCTAGGTGAAAATTTGTGTCTATCCTTTTGCAATGTTGAGACATAACATAAACATCCAAAAGTTCTCAAACCAGAATAGTCAGGAGACTTACTTGTAAGTTTCTCATATGGAGAGATGTTGTTTAAAAGAGGTGAAGGAGTTCTATTTATCAAGAAAGCTGGAGTCATAATACAATGACTCCAATACAAAAGAGGGATGTTAGATTGAAATAGAATAGCCCTAGCAACATTTAATAAGTGTTGATGCTTGCGTTCCACAACAGAGTTCTGTTGTGGAATATAAGCACAAGAAAAATAATGATGCATTCCTTTCTCTTTTAAAATTTCTGCAAAGTTCAATTCAGGTGCATTGTCACTTCTAATAGCCGTAATCTAAACATTATATTGAGTAAAAATATACTGTATGAATTCAGGAAAGACATGAGCAACTTCAGTTTTATTTTTCAACATTTAAATCCAAATAACCCTTGTACAATCATCTACAAGAGTTGAAAAATACCTATATCCTTCTACAGAAACTTGTGAAAAAGGACCCTAAATGTCCAAATGAATCAAGTCAAATGGTTTTGAGGTCATATTATTTTGAAAAGGAAATGAAAGTCGTTTTTGTTTTGCCAAAGGACATATTTGACAATGTTGATGAGAAGATATACTAGCTTTTGAAAGAGACAGAGTACCAGATAATATTTGTAACTTGGCAGGGGATGGATGACTCAGGCGATGATGCCAAAGAGACCCATCCACTGTCAAGGATCCACGAAAAGAGGTTTGGAATGGATGAACTTCAAGTATGTAGAGGTTATTGATGAGTTCACCCTTCCCAGTCATCAAGTCCAGAGAAGCATCCTGGAAATAACAGTAAGTAGGGGGAAAATGAGCTGAGCATTGAAGATCTCTTAAAAGACTACGAACACTAATAAGGTTGAAATGAAACGATGGGACATGAAGGACATTATGCAGAATCAATGCATCAGACAAATGTATGGTTCCTACATGTGTAATAGGTAACTTAGTATCATCTGGAAGTGAAACTGTTATACATGTGGTTTTATAAATGTCTCTAAACATAGATAAATCAGAACAGACATGGCTAGTTGCCCCACTATCTATGATCCAAGTACCACTAGGTATAGAAGAATAAAGGGTTGAAAGGCATCGATGTTGGAAGGTTAAAATAGAATTTTCATATCTGAGGCTAGATGAAAGAGATTTGATATTACCTGAGGAAGATTGACAAGCCATAATACCATGATCTGTAATAGTAGCACTCGCCTGAGGACTAACTGTTTCTGAAATCTGAATTTAACTGTTCAACCTTTCAACTAGAGCTTTGATTTGTTCTGGAGTGTACTGACTGACATCCATATTCATAGCATCTTGAGATGGTGGTGGACAGGTCTTAGAACCAGAGGCATTTATTTTAGTAAAGACACTTGCAACGGTCTTGTTGCTATTAGAAACATTGAAAGGTGGTCTGCTGTTGTAGTTGTTGTTGGACCCTCTTGGAACAAAAGAATTCTTGATCTGGTTATTTCCATTATTTGCAGATTTGTATCTAGGAGGATATCCATGTAACTTGAAACATTTCAAGGCTACATGACCTAACTGTCCACAGTAGGTGCACAAAGGCCTATTTGAATTGTTCCTTGGCCTATATGTGTTATAAGCAGCATCCACTTCTGTTTGTTCAGGAAGATACTGAAAACCATTCCCATAATTTTCACTTGCTTGAAAATCCACATTGTCCAATTTTATAACTGGCTTGATCACTCTCTGGCTTTCATCCTGAGCAACCATGTTGTATACTTCTTCGATAGAAGGAATTAGCTTCAGCATGAGGATATGACGTCTGGTTTGTTCTTATGTTTCATTACCCATCAGAAACTTGGTAACACGACTCCTATGTTGTAATTTTCCCCACAATCCTGCAGCATTACACTCACACTTCCCACAAGTGCTTACAGGAAGATCTATGTAGTTTTTATACTCTTCCCACATTGTCACTAATTTAGTGTAGTAAGCACATACATCTAAAGATCCTTGTTGCAATGTACTTAGTCTCTGTTCTAATTCATATACTCTAGGAGCATCATCTTGCTTGAAACGAGATAAGAGATTCTTCCAAATTTGTTCAGCAGTAGACATATATAGCAGACTTTGCCCTATCTTCTTACTAACTGAGTTCATTAACCAAGTAGCAACCATGTCATTGCAACGGGACCAGGAACCAGCATCCCTATGATTATCTGGTGGTTTCCTAATAGTTCCATCTACAAATCCTAGCTTGTTTCTCACATTAAGAGCCATACGAACTGACCTTCTCCATGAGTGAAAATCAGATCCTGATGTAAGACGATCTGCCACGAGCTGTAATCAAGCATGATCCGCACTGTGGAGATAATATGGATTATCGTATTGATCAATCCCCAAAGAGATTTGACCTCGATATTGTGTAGACGACGGATTTGAATCACCAAGATTGGGAAAAGCTTCAAGATCTGAGAGCGAGGCAACATGATTCGAATTCGAAGCCATCAAAAAATTTTCTTATCAAAACACAAAGAAATTGTACCGAATTAATGCCGAGAAAAGAAGAAGAGAAATCAGAATCAAGAACGAAACAATCGATTGAATGATTGATGCAATCGCAAAGAAAAGATGATGAAGAAACAGCTCAGATACAGAAGAACTCATGATCGTGAGAGCTCTGATACCATATCAAGCTTAGATCGATGAAATGAAGAAGAAGAACAAATGAGAAAGTTTGTTATTATCCTCAAAGTTACTATTTACAATACAATGTATTTTCTTATATACAAATTGTGTCTCATGCTAACATAAGCACACTATTAATGCTAACATAAGCTGCGGTATTTACATTAACATAAACCTGTACACAACACAATCCAGATATTTATCATATACATTAATTTTGGCGCTAAAAAATGTATAATAATTGTATAATTTAAGGGCTAGTCTTTGTTTAATCTAAGCACATACGACGATTACAAACAATCCCCTAAGAAAGCTCTCGAACCTCTCTCTTCTGAAACTCCATCACCGACGGCAATAGCGCCGGACCGGTTTCTTTTTGTTTTTTTGGTTGTAAGATACTCTCCGATATGCTTCGGTTTTACCGGCTTTGTTTTATTCCGGCGAATAATCTACCGTCTTGAACGGTCCTTTCTCCTCCGCCATTAGTGCGGTTGTAGTTTCTCTTCGATCTTTACGGATCGACTTGTTTCTTGGGAAATTTGCTTCTCTTCGATCTAATCTGAGAGCTCCTTAATTTTCTTTTTGGTTATAAACCCAGATCAGATCGACTCTGTTCTTATGGTTAATCTAAACTTTCGACTATGGTTGGAAATCTCTTACCCCCTCCTTGTTTTATCTTCTTATTCCTTTCTTCTTCATCTTCTTCACTTAGCCTCTCAGCTTGAAAGGGAGTAATTTCTTGCCTTCTCTTTGCTCGATCTAGTTACAAAGAGCGTCCACAGTTTTCCGGCAATAGAATGGCCGGAGACAGGGGCAAGCTTCCCTAGCTATTGGCGATGGTTAAGGAGCAGTCGGGAAAGGCTTGAAGGAGGTTATGGAGCAACTCTAGATTTATCATATGTGTTGGAGGATTTAGTCATTGACGAAGCAAGAATTTGGGTTGGTTTCGTCATCACCCGAACTCGTAGCCGGCGGAACTTGGCGGCGTTAATGACGGCGAGATCTAGCGGCGTTAATACGACGGCGTTAATACGACGGCGAGATCTCTGTAAATCCTAGATCTCGTTCTACACGACACGTGTTATGGTTATATCTTACACGTGTTTGTCAAAGTAACGAGCTTATATGGGCTATTATTCTCCAATACTTTTGTATTTATACAGTTGCTCTTTTATGGGCTAATATTGACAAAAAAAAAAAATCTAAGCACTAATATCAAAACTTTCGGCTGTCGAGACTTTCTTGACTTTTCTTTTTGGTTAAATGGCTTTACTGATCTTTGCTCTTCTCACACTCAAGAGGCAAATTTTAATTTTTTTTTTTTTTATCGTTTGTAACATAATGGCAAATAATTTTTATTTCTACATTCAAATGTGTTTGAATTATGGTTTCATAAGTTTGCGGTAGAGATGATGTAACCTTTGAAGTTTAAGCTATTTCTCTTGCAAATTTTTATTATTTCACTTCACTTTTGTAATTTAATAAAAAATCTATTAGTTAGTATTTTTAAAACTGGACCGATTGTAAGACACAATTTAACTATGAACCCAATGATTAGCCGGATTGGATTTAAGAAAATTAGGTCATATGACCAAGAAAAATATATTTCAATTTGTAACACCTTTGTTGTTTTCCTTCTTCTCCTAAACTTTTTCCTCTAATCTTTTTTTGTTTCTCTTTATTTAAAAAGTTTTATGCTGAGGACATTGTAGTCTGGTGGTTGAGTTTCCATAACTAATCTTCAAAATACCAAAGTTCGATCTTCCACCCCAAAATGGAGAAAATATGTGGGGCTAAATGTTCTATTGGATCGGCTCGTTGTGGTCCGTTTGTTGATAAAAAAAGTTTTATAGTAAAAAGCTCTCATTGTTTTATTAATATATTTTTAGCTACAGTAAAACCTCTTTAAATTAATACTCTATAAATTAATAATTACTCTAAATTAATAAATTTTTCCGATCCCAAATTGGATCTATGTAAAATTTGACAAATTTCGCTAAATTAGCAAGATAATAAACTTTTTAAAACTCTTTTGTAAATATATAGTCTCAATGGTTTATAAATTGATAATTATATAAAGTTATGTATAATATGTAGCTAATATGATATACTAAAATTTGATTATAATATTTTTGTAAATTTTTAAACCCCACTATGTATCATTATCTAATTTTACCAATTGCATAATTTTTTTAGAATGTCTTGTCAACTTATATTCCAATTTTTAAGACATTTAAAAGTTTAATGAATTTTAAGCATTACTACTTACAAATGTACCATAATATAGGCATAAGACATTTAAGGATTGTCGCTCCGTCATCATAGGCATTGTGCACTTTCAGACTGGCTTTGAAGCACCATGAAAAGATTAGTCCGAGAAGGTGGTGTCGTTTCCTTATCCTGGCAAGATCTCTATCCTTGGATGTCAAAGTGACCCCAAAATATGGAGAAGTCCAAAGGACTCCTAAGAAATTCTGAAGTCTATCCTCTGATGATTTCATCTCGGACATGCAAGCAAGAAGGAAAGACAGTCAAGACGCATGTCCATGAACACGAATGATGGGACACTAAAATTATATTCTAGCGATCTCTCTGATTTCGTCAAAAGATTAGATGTCTGAAGCGCGATGATTCACTACAAGGATCGTGAAAATGTTACTTTAAATTAGAAGTTGAAGCTATGGGGACGCGAACGAACCGTTAGAGATCTGCAGGTCGGAAGAGAAATGGTTAGAACCTAAATCGGAATATATGGAGGATCCTAGTATATCTAGAGGCATTACGAGTACTATCCCTGGGCTCTTGTGGAATATATGGAAAAACAGATTCGCAATTCTATTTCCATGGAAGCAGGTGCATCTGCTCGTATTGTGCAGAGAGCCTCCGACGATGCTCAAGCTTGGTTGGAGTGTAACAAACTTTCAACAGCACTAGACCAAGGGGAGAAGATAATAGAGATCAACGATGAGCGTGGCAGGAGCCATCACTTGATGTGATAAAATGCAACATACATGTTCACTGGAGGAGCTCAAATCATCATAGTGGTGTTGCTTGGTTAGCAAGAGACAATGAAGGTACACTTTTGTTCCATGCAAGAGATGCACTTGTTAATGTCCATAACAAGATTAGTACATAATCACAATGCATCTTGTGGGCTTTGCAAAGTGTGCGTAATCTACATATTAAAGACATATCAATTGCTATAGATTGTTTTTAACAAAAAAAAAAATGCTATGGATTGCAAGAGTGCACACGAGGTATTGGTAAGTCCAAAGAATTGGCCAAGGTATAGACATGTAGTCGATCAGATTCTAGACATACAGAGGGACTTCCATACATACACCTTTGAACTTGAGAATTCCAAAGCCAACATGATATCTCAAGACATTGCTAAGAGTGTCGCAAGAGATGGACGATTTCAGTCTTATTTTACTCTTGGTGGTCCGACTTGACTTCGTAATCAGATCTTTCGGGAATCCAAATAGTCGCATATGTTGGTTTCTTCTTTAGGTGGATGTATTTATAGTTGTTTATGTCATTTTGTATCAGAGGTTACTCTATTTTAATAAACTCCGAAGTTTTAAAAAAAATTATGTTTTTTTTCCGGATTAATTTTAAAGACTTTTTTACTTTTTACATATTACAAAATAGACACCATTAATTATTTATATAATTAAATTAGATTTTTGCTTTTGATGTTTTTTGTTATTTTCCAAAAATTTGGAGTTTTTTATATTATAAATAGCTATATATTATAATTATATAAATAAAAGTATAATGTTTATTTTAAACTAATAATTATAATGAATTAATAATTTTAAAGTTTCATTTACTTATTTAAAAAAATAAAAATATTTTTTTGATGAAATTTTAGCACGGGCATGACGAATTTTCAATAAATTATTTTTAAAAACCACAAACCGACCTCTTTTTTATATGTAAACCCTCGTTCGCTAAATGTGTCGCACAAAATGGAAAAATGGGTCTTTTTAGAAGTTCAATAACTGAAAACAAAAAATAAACTATTTGAGGTAATTCTTACCCTATAAAGACAACAAATGATCTTCGTCCATAATTTGTTGTCTTTTTTAAAAAAAACCAAAGACATACCTTCATTTCTCAAAGTAGGTCAAGGTAGATGGCGTTAAAAATAAGTTTGGTTTTTATAATTTATAATCAAACTTCATCGGTTTTTTCAATTAAATAATCAAACTTCATTGGTATTACCCATCAACATTAATAGGACGTGTAATAATCACGAAAAACAAATATTTGTTATAAAGATAAACACGAGGAATTTTTTTTTATTCGTTTAAGATTAATCTCATAATTTTCAGTAGGGTTAGTATCGTCTTTCGTAAAATACAGACAATTTTTCTAAGCGTAAAATAAAAGATAGCCAATGAGAACGTGACACATAAGGTAAAACCTTTTTCTGAAAAAAATATACAAAACCGGCGAGCTCCAAAATTACGTCACGTCACCCACAAATTCTGTGAGCGCGACACGTCACCGAGCGACTTCTCATATAATATATATATAGATAGATATATTAAGAGAATCGAAATAAGATTTGGTAATATAGTATAATCAGTTTTTGAATTAAAGATTTTTTAGCATTTTATAAAAAAAACTATTTAACTTTTGATGAAATTTTATTTCTTTTATCTATATATTTACTTTTTAATGGTATTTGATGTAACTTTATTCTCCTAAATATATTTCCAAATAGTAATAATATAGAGATGGAAAAATCTTTAGAGGTGATAAAGAAATTGGCCAAGTTGCGTCTTCTTATTTTTCCGCATTGTTCACTAAGGGTTCAATCCCTTCCGCAGCGATGTCACAGGCCTTTGAAGGGTTTCGACCGCGTGTCACCTCAGACATGAATGATCATCTTACTGCTACTGTCACAGCTGAGGAAATTAAGGAGGCTATCTTTAGCATTGGGGCGACAAAAGCGCCAGGCCCGGACGGTTTCTCAGCTGCTTTCTACCAACAATTTTGGACCGATTTGAGGGATGACATCATATTCGAGGTACAAGAATTCTTTCGGAAAAATCTCATGCCGAGTCAGCGTAATCATACGAATATCTGTCTGATTCCCAAAAAGGATTTACCTTTGAAAATGGCTGATTTTCGTCCGATCGCGCTTTGCAACGTCAGTTACAAGATAGTCTCTAAGATCCTGGTTAATCGCTTAAAGACCCATCTAGGTTCTTTGATTTCAGAAAATCAAGCTGTCTTCATATCTGGGAGGAATATTATGGATAATGTAATTATTGCCCATGAGGTTCTACATTCTCTGAAAGCTAGGAAACGTTGGGCAAAATCCTATATGACTATCAAAACCAACATACAAAGGCGTATGATCGATTAGAATGGGAGTTCCTAAGGCATACCATGGAGGCTATGGGGTTCTCGGTGAAGTGGATCCAGTGGGTGATGACCTGTGTGACATCGGTTTCCTTCTCGGTTCTCATAAATGGGTCGCCACAGGGTAACATTATACCGTCTCGTGGAATCAGACAAGGAGATCCTCTATCACCCTATCTCTTCATTCTTTGCGTTGAAGTCCTCACACATATGCTCGCTCTGCAAGCGACTAGGAAGAAATTAAAAGGCATTAAGCTTAGTACTACTGGTCCTACACTTCACAACTTGATGTTTGCAGATGATGTCCTGTTTTTTTGTCATGCTAATCTGAAGTCCTGCAGAATCATTATCGAGACCTTACGCTTATATGAACAAATCTCTGGCCAATCGGTTAATCTCAATAAATCGGCTATCACCTTTGGATCTAAAGTCTCGGTTCGAAACAAAACTAAATTGCGCCATATCCTAAACATTCATAACGATGGGGCAATGGGAAATATCTAGGTCTTCCGGAACAGGTCGGGCGAAAAAAGAAGGGTATATTTAAATACATTGTTGAGAAGGTGCAACATCGCACTAGCAAATGGAC
>OVAN01011209.1:0-14930 GCA_900406275.1 Anastatica hierochuntica
CTACCCACAGAGGAGAATGAGTGATTTTCTGTCTAGGTAGCTGGCCATCGATCCTGGGTTGCTGGCCATTGACCTAGGGGTCGATGGGAGCCTACCTAGGCAGTTTTGGTGGCCTTTTGCTCCATTTTGACATCTCCTTTGATCCTCATCTCTTCCCTATNTCTTCCCTATGCTTCTAGCCTCTTGTCTCCATGATTTTTAAACTCCAATCTCACCTTGAATCCACCATTAGAGCCTCCCAAAGTTCACCCAAAAGAGAACCTACAAATGCAAAAAAGATGGATGCAAAATGCAATATGAACCTAAGATCGACTCTAGACTCTAAATGATACATTCTAAAGCTAATATGCTTATTTACAACCTAAATATGAATGAAAACTAAGCTAAAACACACTAAAATATGCGTAAAATTGTATGTAGATCAGTGGGCTAGTTCTCGCCCGAAAATCGTAAGTGGACCGTTATTGCGGTTTGGGCCCTGTCGGGCCGTTTCGCGGCTAAGTGGTGTTTACGATTTATTGCGGGAGACCATTTCTCGTAAGAATAAGCGGGAATAGTTTTGTAGACCGATAAGGCCGATCGTATAGTTTAGACTCTTCCAATGTTTAAGTTAACCGTCGTCGTTTTACACGATCGGTACGAAGTCCACGAAAAACACGAATCCTTGCGACCATCGTCATGACGGTTTGACGGAAACACTAATCGAGACGAAACGAGAGACGATCAAGTGACGATTCGAAGGAAATGACGATCGGAAAGAACGTGGTTCAGTCAACGAACAACGGCTGAACGTTATCCGCGGCTCAGCGCCAACCGGCGCCAAGACAGACACTCTGTCTTGGCGCCAATTGGGGCCAAGGCCATGCTCTGGTCTTGGCGCCGATTGGCCCCAAGACGGACCTACAATTTTGGTTCCAGTCAACGTCTAGATCGACCTCTAGTTCAGTCGTCAATCGATTCCAAGACTCGTTCGTAGGTTTGGTGTCAATTGGCGTTTAGACGTTTTTCCGAAGCGACGCGGCTCTCCAACACTTTTGGTGGTTTCGTATTGTTTTGAAGTTTGTATTCGGAGGCCTCCGGGAGTTTCGGGCGTTGATTTTGATGTTACCGTTTTTGACCCCAACAACACTTCTTGGAGAAGGCTACAATGTCATAAGAGAGGGGAGATTAAGGACAAGCCATTTGAGAATCTCAAACAACATAGAAGGACGGGTGGTAAGTTGATTTACTTGAAAATTACCATACCTGATATGTATTTTCTTGTGAACCAGCATATGCAAGCTCCCTACATGGTGGATATAATACTCAAATATCTCATGGGAGCTTCGGGTCAAGGCATATGGATGAGATGCAATGAGAATTCAAAAAAATTGGTTATTGTGATGCTGACTAGAATGGAGATATAGTCGATATGAAGTCTACAACCTACTGTTATACATTCATTGGAGGCAATCTTGTTACTTGGAAGAGTAAGAAATAGAAGGTTGTATCTTGTTCAAGCGTTGAAGCTGAATATAGGGCCATGAGGATACTCATAAATGAGCATATATGGATCAAGGCTCCTCTAAAAGACTTTGAAATTGAAAGCCAATTAGCATGCATTGTTACAATTAAACAGTTATTCACATTGCATCTAACTCGGTTTTCCATGAGAGGACTAAACACATTGAGGTGAATTATCACAAGTGAGGCGAATTATCACAAGTGAGGCAGGTGTTGGAACAAAGAGTGATCCTATCGTTTTATATAAAAAGTTCAGCTCAACTGAAATCTTCACCAAGGCTACTAGCACCAAAGTTTTTGAGTTTCATCCATTCAAGACTTTGACTCCTAGACATATCTCAACCATAAGTCTCTAGACCATGAAGTCTATACTCTTTTTTCTCTAAATGTGATTTTGTCCCATGTGATTGTCTACACTTAGGTTTTTAATGAGTTAGGTCTTCATAGTTCCAAAATTTACCTCCGGAGTCCCTATAGCACACAAGAGAGGCAGTATTGAGTATTGATCAAGTTCGTTCAAGTTTTTTCTGGTTCTCCAGTCTGAAAAATCTAAAGTCTGGAAAGTCTAGTGAAGTCTTGCTGATCAGATTCAACCAAGTTGTCCTCGGTTCTCCCGCACTTTGAAGATTGAGGAATTGTGTAGATTTAATTTTGGGAAGAGTTAAAGTTATCTTGGAGATTGTATAGTCACATGTTACTGATAGAACAATTATCTTAATTACATTATCATTTATTGTATTTTATTCTTTTGTTTCATCTGCTTGAGAACCATCAAATGTAACTAACAAACTAAACAAAAATGAGTTCTCTTTCTACAATCTCTATAGTATCTACAACTCATCTTATCTCTTTTTTATATTTTCCACTCTCACAAATCTAAAACTTTATATTCTACAAAACTTTATGTGTGACGAGTCTGTATGTATGTGGAAGGTTATTATTGTAAAAATTACCATGATTGATTCTTATATGTAAACTCTTTGCCGCACGAGAGGCTCCACTTGAAGTGCTGTCTTTTAGTCAATAGAGAGGAAAGACTAGCTACTTTGATGATCTCGTGTAGAAAGGTATGTAGAGTTACAATCGATATGAGTTATATCGGTCATTTGAGCCATCGTAACAAAATAAGTAAATAGGTCTCAGATAGAGCCACAAATCAGAAGAACACACACGCACAATAAATACTTTTAGGCAATTAAGATTGCTTATTTTTGGCTTTTCGTTTACCTAAATGAGAAAAACATGAAACAAGTTGGAGCTCAACTCCTACAAGCATGGAAAATGGAAAAGTGGAGAAAGGTGCTTCCTTTACAACAAGATAACCAAGTCTCACAATTATTTGCTAACAATAAAGAAAAAAACTTAAAAAAAACAAACACATAATCGACCAAATCAATTAAGTACTTTCAATTTGGAATCCTTGCTCGGTTTGATCTTCAAATTTGATCCTCTGCTTCAGTGATGTCCTTTACTTCCTATGAACCTATGAGCTCATCATTACACTCCTCTCCAAAATGAATCTTGGCCTCAAGATTCAAGGATGTAAAGCTGTGTTGATGACGCAGGCAACCATTAACGCGTATTGGAGGTAATACGCTAGAAGTTGGAGTGTCTTTCCCAACTCATGCCTTAAGCAGAGAGGACGTGGAATGCCGGGTGTACTTTTGTCCCTTCAGAAAGCTTGACGACAAGCTACGGATATATCGTAATTTTATCTATTTTTACTATGTTATTAGTTAAAAAATATGGTTTTTTTTATTATGTACGATAGTCGTTTTGGTGTCTTTTGATACAGTTTAGTGTTTTTACAGGTTTTAAATTGCATTGAAAAAGAACATATGAATTTTGATCAGAAATGAACATTTTGGAAAGCAGAATCATGTTGAAGCATCAGAAGTTTGTCATTATGTGATAGACTTTTCACTTTTGGATCAAACTAATATTTTCATACAAGATAGCCACGTTTTTAGCTTTCATTTGGTGTTGTTTTTAAGGAATTATAATTGTGCGATCAATAGTTATCGCCGTTTTTGTGAACATCTGTCAAGCTGACGACAAAAAAACGCTCAGAAAATGAGTCACAAATTTCCACAAGGACAAGGATTGATCCTTGTCCAAACGCAAAACATTTCCAAAAAGTGATCCATACCCACCAGAAAAGATCCGACTCGACTTGGATACTTATATAATACCCAGACTCGTGTTTTTAGGTTTACTACGCTATTTTCTACGTTAAAAATGAGATTCTTGAGTTTTGTAACCTAAGGGAGACGATTTCTCATCCGTACTTCAAACCGGAGAACATTCTAGAACCCTATTTTCATATTCTATTCAATTATGATAATGTTTTGTATTGATTTCTCTTGTGATTGTTTCTGAATATGCGTGAATAGTTCTTTGTTGGGTTTAGGGTTTCCCATTAGGGGATTTCATAATGTTTTGATTTACGATTGTTAGATTATGAATTAATCAATTGAATTTTCATCTTAGATTGTTCTTAATGCTTAAATTAGACTCATGATCTAGTTGCTGATATTAGGATGTTTAACGCACCGAATATGTTTGTTTAAATGCCTGAAAGAACTTTAAATGAGCAAAGTTTCCTTAATCAATGGAAGTTGATTTTCATATACAATTGCGTACTTTACTATGCACTTGCAGCTAGTTATCGGGTCAACTCGAGCTATCAAGTTTTTGGCGCTGTTGGCTGGGACCATTTGGTCATCATAGGGCATTAGGTCGATCGCGCAACTAAGACATATTTTTATTTTTTTACTAATTTATTCTTTAATTTTATTTCATTCCAGGTCCGGTAACCATGGATTATTGATCGTTCACAAAGAAAGGATGCAACACTTAAAGAATTATTGGCAATGGAAGAAGAGGAGAAACTTAAGTGGAAGTCATATGTAGAGCCATCATTTGATGAAAATGTGCATACACCGGAACAAAGAGTGAGGTTGGACGAAGAAATCAAAGATAATTTAATGATGAAGAGGAGTACCTTAGAGCTATGATTCGATTGAACCTTGTGGGAACCTAAATACGCACTGTCGATTTTCGTAATCGAAGGGAAGCCAGGAAACCATAACTTTCCTTGAGGTTCTGAATTTTAGCTAAACCAAACAACGACATATCAAAAATACGAAGAAACAGACGACGAAATAAAAGTAAAAAGAGAATCGAAAAAAAGTTGAGCAATCGAGATCTTATTCCCAATTTGCGTTTGAGCGTTACAACAGGTAATAAGTCGCGGCCGCGAGAGCTGTCGGGGAGTATCCTAGTTCTAACAGCGTAAGACTTGTAAACCTAGTTCAGTCACAGCTCGCTAGCAAAAAGGAAAAATAACCTAACTGCTCTAAGTGTAAGTTGTTAAGAAAATTTTCTGTCTCTCGTCTTTCTTCTTGGCCCCTCTTATATATGCCTTTGTAGGTCAGCCCGGTTTCCTTTTCTGCCCTAGATTCGAGTATATCCTTCCGCGAAAATATTCATTTTTTCGAGAATATTCCTTATCTTTACGATTTTTCCATATTTATCTCTAAACTTGACATTATCGATTTTTCCATTTATCATTCACTGAAATTGGGTAAATCGTTAATGTAGTTGGGTCCATTCTCGTCCAGAATTGTAAGCAGACTTTTATCGCGTTTTGGGCCTTCCTAGGCCGTTTTGCGATTAAGTGACTTTTACGATTTCTTTCGGAGAAATCTTTCTTCGTACGATTACGCAGTGATGGTTTCACGAAATGATAAGACCTATCGCATAGTTAAGATAATATCGGTGTTTAAGTTAACCATTATAATTTTATACAATCAATACGAAGCTTTTACAAAAAGAACAAGTCTATACGATTATTATCGCGAAACTTTACCGAAACTCCAATCGAGGCGAAACAAGAGACAGTCAAACCGAGATTCGAAGGAGAAGATGATCGAGAGGACATGGTCTAGTCAACCGTAGGCAACTAGACCTTGTTCGTGTTTCCGAAGCGACGCGGTTATCCGATGTTTATGGTGACTTCTTATCGCTCCGAAACTTATCTATTGAGATCTCTCGGGAGTTATCCGAAAGTCTTGGGTGTGGACTTTGATACTCTCGCGTTTAGTTGCTCGCGAGTGACTAGACTTTGCAAAATGATCGCCTACAGTTGACTAGGAGCGGGGTTTCGATGTTTGGTTGAGAGGAGGTTGTCTAGACGACAAGAGCCTCAGATTTGATAATCCCCTTACGATTTTATACCCGAAAGAGAGACAACATTTCCTTGGTGCTTTTTAGGCGTTGATATTGTCGTGACCATTTTTGACCCCAACAAATAGCCCCCCAGTTCGCAAGAATAGTTGGAGTGTTCTTGCGAAGTTTAAAGCACGTTAGGTAAGTTAGGCGTAATCGATGCCTAAAAAGTCCAAGGATCAATAGTAAGTATCGCTTTCTATAAATATGAGAAGTAACTTCCAAATCTTTCACTTGCTCATTTTCACAAGAAAATTTCCTTAAGGTAAATAAAGTTCCTTATCGTTTCCATCTCTCTCTTTTCTTCTTTTGTTATGGCTTCGAATGCTCGAGTTTCCGCAAATGCTTCACCGTCGATTTTGGCCCCCGAAAGTATACTAGTTCAGGAGGACGACATCGTACCAAAAATCGAGTTCTTGCCACACTCAGTCGATCCCGAGGAAGTGAGGGAGTATTGGCATGTCATGTGTGATATTGAACCTCCACCGCCCGACTCATGGTGTCCGACGACACCAACCTTCAAAAGTGACGCCGGTAGGCCGAATATATGACGGGATTCTTTTCTCTCCACCATCCGAGATTTCTGCCGAGTTTCAGAGGGGTATGAGTTTCGGATGCCAAAGGATGGAAAGGATGCCGATTCTCCACATCACGGCTTCTTTACATGCTATGAGGCACACTTGCTGTTTTGTCGACTATGGTTTCCCATATCAGGGATCATAGTTTAGTTTTTAAATCACTCCGGCTTATCGATTAGCCAGCTTTCGCCCGCTGGTCTCCAACACCTTGTCGGAATCTTTGTTTTAAATTATGAACCAGGGATAGATCTGAGCGTCGACTATTTACTGGCGTTTTTGTATCCGAGGGCCACAAGTTTGCCGCTTCGGTACTGTCTTAAGCCGAGGAAGAATATGTTGGTGATCCGATCATTTACATCCAACTTCCTCAGTTGGAACAAGTGATATTTCTTTGTTCGTTTAGATAGCGCCTCTATCGAGGACGAATACGTTTCTTGCTTTAGGCGTAGATGGAGTTCCGCGGGTATAGCTTTTGGATACTCTGATCGTTTTTCTTTTTGTTAGCCGATATATGACCGTTCTTTTATTTTGCAGTCATCGATCCCCTTCCCCTACATCCGGAAGATCTATTCGTTGTTAGGAACCTTCTTCGAGGCGGCCCATTCCATTGTGGTTACTTTTCCCCGCAATGAGTCCGCAACACAGTTGAGTATCACAAGACTCGAACTCGGCCTCACACGGTCACAGAAGAGGAGTTAGAACTGAACATGAATGTCTTTACTCCATATGAGATGCCTCTCAACAAGGAGCGAGAGAGGTCTCCCAGGAACGGGCGCGCGTCCATTGGCGAGGGCAGTGTTGTCGATGACAGGAGTGGCCTTCCGTGGGGACGTGGTACCATGATCTCTTAGGTGGGGATGGAAGCGATTCGAGTCAACCTTCGCTGCCATCCTTCGGAGACGGATCTGACTTCGACGCCTTCCTTGATTTTTTCAATGTCCCGTCACACCAACCCACGGCTGATGCGGGGTTCGTCAGGTCGGGCAGTATGCGGAGACCTCGCATCTATGTATGGGGATTAAATTTCGAGCATACAACATGATTTCATTTATTCATATGAGTTTGCAGGGTCTCCACGTGATGGATGAGGCCCTTAGGGTGAGTGACTTGGAGGCGCGGACGACACTGTTTAAGGCTGAGAAACTCGAAGAGGAGAAATCCCTCTTGAAAACGGAGGTTGAAGCAGCTTCTCTCCGTGAGAAGGAGTTGGCGCGGAATCAAGCGTCGCAAGTCCGTCGTGCGTATAGGCGCGAAAAACGTGAGATTGCGTCGGTTGTGTCTGAACGTCCGGTTCAGTTTGCGGCCGACTTTGATTAGTACAAGTACGCACAACAGTCTTTCGGAGAGTACCACGAGTGCCGTGGTTCAGTGGGTGCTTTGTGGAACACCCATCATCCTGATTACTCCTATCGCTTTGAGATTGACAAGATGTCCGACCATATGGAGAAGTGCAAGGATATGGAGTCTTCAATCCCTTCGCTTGAAGGTAGGATTCAGAATCACTGGGTTCCGATCCCATTTCTCTTGACTTAGAGGAATTTAGGAGCGCTGTTCGGGGTGAAGAAGATGCGATGGATCAAAATCCAAACCCGTTTAATGTTGGCAATTTTTTGATATTTGGTTATTATGAATATGATTCGTAACTAAGAGATGTTTATATGTAGAGGGAGTGTGTTCCCTGTTTTAAGTCATGTTTTATGTTTTTGCCAACTGTGGCTGCTTTCAGCCTGTTGGGGTCGGCCGGGTGTGGCTTTGAACCCCCGTCATCCCATGAGTTTTGATGGATTATGTTTTTAGTCTGATTGGTGCGTGTATGAGTAGTACTCCGTACATGGAGACAAATTATGAGTTGTCGTCTCATATACGTTCCTTGAGAGACCGCTATATTCTTTGTCTGCTTTGGGTGCGCGTTTTCGAGAGACTTAGTCTTTCGGATTCTTATAATTATGAATATAGACGAAGAGACAAGTTCTAGGATTTCGAATAGGCTAGATACTATGTCTTGAGATGTTCGAGACCAGTGTGCTGGGTTTAGGGAAAGATCTAGGTGTACTCTCAGTTTTAAGGCGTGCACTGATTAATTTCGGCTTACCCTTTCATTTTTTCAATTTTGACTTGGTTCTGTCTCGATAATGAAGTCATCGATAAGTTCTCGGCTTATGTGACTTGCATCAATTGGGAATTGAGCATCTCTCCAAAGATAATTTCGAAGCCTTCTGGAAGTGCTGACCAAAATTTTGGTTTTTATAACACTTTTATCCTTGTGTCGGATGTATGAGAACTAACTCTTCGTAAAGAGCAGGTTAAGGTGAGTGATTAGTTCGTCCGTCGGGGCCAATCGACGGGTGCGAAGTAGGAACAAGTACTTGTCTTTTTTCCGGTAGAGGTTTAATAGTCTTGCGACTATTTTAAAAAGTTTTTAATCGAGTTCGAAATTGTGTTTCTCGGAAATTTGCGACGTCTCGCTTTTTCCGAAAGTTTTTCGTTTTGTGGTAGAATGTGTTGATGAAAACGTTATAGTCAATATTCGTTAAGAAAGATTTTGTCGCATGATTTCAATTTCCGGGTTATACAAAAATAAAAAATTTTATTGCTGAAAGGTATCGAAAGTGTCGAGTACAAAGTGTGGGAGTATACGAGTATACGTACACCCACTCCCCCTTTTTTACAGAGGGGGACAGCTGAACTCCTCTTGCGAAGAGCTACCTACGTACCTCTTTCGAGGATCAAGCGTCTCGTAGTTCAATTTGTTGCCGTGAGTGATTACTCGTTTGACAGAGTTGCAACAACCATTTTAGTCGCGATGACTACGGCTGCATCGACGACTTTCTCTAGCGTTGAGACCATCGTATTGTCGAGAACGTTGTGCTTGAAAGTTTGCTTGTTCCCATTGGATTGAGCCGTTTCTTGAGTCGATAATTCTGGCATGTCTTTTTTTTTTAATTCTTTTCGGCTGACGGCCGAGTTATCTTCATTCGTTTGGGTTTAGCCATGGGCGTCATTGCTACTTGTCTTAGCTTATGCTCGACTAGGAAGCAGAGTCGCGACTGTTTTTGGCATCCCCAGATAGTGGCGATTCCGTTGGGAGTCGGGAATTTAATGCCTTAGTGGTAGTCGACGAGACTGCCTTCATGGAGCCTATCCATGGTGTTCCCTTGATCACGCTATAGATGGCAGGATGGTCAACGACCATAAAATCAACGACTTTCGTGATCTCCTTGGCCATCACCGGAAGCTTGATCGATCCGAGAGTCATTGACGTCGTACCGGAGAAACTCGTGAGTGGTTTCGGTGCGGGTGTGACCTAAGATAAGTCGATGTTCATTCGGTTGAGGGTATCGTAGAAGATGATATCGACGATACTTCCTGTGTCGATGAGGACCCTGGCAACTTCGAAGTCTTTTATGACGTGGTCGATCACGAGGGGATCGTTTTGGGGTGTGTCAATTCCTATAGTTTTGTATTCCTCGAAAGCGATAGTGTCATTTACAGTGTCGAGTGGTGTAGACCAGTTTACACTTGACTCGACCTTTCGGTGGTATGCTTTTATCGATGAGACGATGTCGCGAAAGTATTGCGACCTTCCGATGATCATATTCACTCTGCGGCGATTGGAATCGGTGCCTTTGTCGTCGGGTCTCCTTCCGCGTTTTCCATCCGCTTGATTTCCTTGAGACATGGCGTCTCCTAGGGGTGCCTTATCGGTTCTTGTTGTTGGTCTGTATCGTGTATGAGGTTTTTCACGTTAGTTATATTTGTTGATTCCCCCGCGAGCAATTTTGCCGTTAGCCTTACTCCAAGAACCTTGCAGTTTGTGGTGGAGTGACCTTTCGTTTGGTGGAATTCGCAAAAGGTGTTCTTGTTGTATGACGTGTTCCGTGTCCAGGTGTTCCCCGATGTCATACCTTGTTCAGAGGGGGAGTTGATAGCATAATTATGTGCCCCGGGACGTCTTTTCCCTCGTGATGGACATACTTGTCGTTACGAGGGATCTTCTTTTTCATTTTTTGTTTTGAGGTAAAGTCTTCTGAGGATGACTTCGCTTGTTTGTGTTTTTGCGATAAAACTTTCATCTCTTCGATGATGAAGATGAAGTCTGTAGCTTTATGAAGCGTATCCTGAATAATGAGTGGTTTTTTGAGAGATATCCACTTCCTGAACTTCGACTTGTACAAAAAGGTTTTTCTGAGCGCGTCTACTGCCACCTTGTCGCTGATCCCGCTGACTCTCGACATCACTATCTTAAAAAATTTCATGAAATCTCGCAGAGATTCGTCTTCTCTTTGAAATAGGCTCCATAGATCGACGTCGGAGGTTTCTCTGTCCATAAACATGGAGTATTGTTTGAGAAATTTAGAGGAGAGTTGACGGAAACTTCCAATGGAGTTTCATTTTAGACGGGAGAACCACTCGAGGGCCGCCCCTTGGAGATGCTCGACGAAGAGGTGGCATAAGCCATCGTCTTTTTTGCCTTCCTTGAGTTTGGATCTCACCATCGCGATCTGGAAAGTCTGCAGGTGAGCTTTCGGATCGGAGGTTCCATCATACATTGGGATTTTCACCTTCCTGGGATCCGAGACTTTGGTGTTGGTTATGCGAGTAGTGAATGGAGTTTTCAGGGCCTCTTTGAGGAGCCCATTGATCTCTGGTGCGGCACTGGTCGCGTGGTGGATCTACGATTTTACCGCTTTAACCTCTGTTCCTGTTTTCGCGATGTAGTCACAGAGATCGCGAATCTCGTCGAGATCGTCATTGGTTTTTTTCGAATGGCTCTGGCTTGCTCCTCGGCCTGTTTCTCTTTATCTACCAAAAGATATTTTCTTCGTTGAGCTAAGAGTTTTTCTGTGGTGTGTGACCCTTAACCCTTCTTGGGTGTACGTCAGCGTCTTCATCCGTGCAATCAGATTGATCGCTGAAGTCGAAGTCCAAGTCGATTCGCTCGACTTCTTTTTCTTCTGTTTCCTTCTCGAGAGTCGGAAGGTCATCCACATTGTTCTGCGTTGCGGCATGCATGATTTCAACGGGATTTTGTTCCGATGGTTTTTCCTGCGCATTATGGAGTAAGTCGAGCGGAGTGGTGAAGTCGAGTCTTCTTCCGTGGGGTCAGGTAGCTCCACGCGGAAGAATAATTCTAGTCCTCGTGGTTAGGTTTTCAACCTGTTTAGCGAGAGAACTAGTTAGTTTATCTTGTTCGGCCGACTTCTTTGAGTCGAGAACATCTTTTTGATCTCCTCGAACGCCGCGGTGTTTGCGTCAATATTGACCACGGTGTTGGTTGTCATAAGATTTTTTTCAGCATCGTCATTGGCACTATCGCCGTCACGAGCTGGGTGATTGTTCTGGTCATCTGTAGTCATAGGCCCCCAACTTCTAGCGCCAAACTGTGGGAACCGAAATTCGCACTGTCGAGTTTTGTAATCGAAGGAAAGCCAAGAAATCCTAACTTTTTTGAGGTCCCGGATTTCTGCTAAACCAAACAACGATATATCAAAAATACGAAAAAACAGACGACGAAATAAAAGTAAAAAGAGAACCGAAAATAGAGTTGACTAATCGAGATCTTATTCCGAATCTGCGTTTGAGCGTTACAACAGGTGATAAGCCATGGCCGCGAGAGCTGTCGGCGAGTATCCTAGTTCTTACAGTGTAAGGCTTGTAAACCTAGTTGAGTCGCAGCTCACTAACAAAAACGAAAAATAACCTAATTTCTCTAAGTGTAAGTTGTCAAGAAAATTATGTGTCTCTCCTCTTTCTCCCTGGCCTCTCTTATATATGCCTTCGTAAACTAGCCCGGTTTCTTTGTCTGCCCTAGATTCGAGTATATCCTTCCGCGAAAATATTCCTTTTTTCGAGAATATTCCTTCTCTTCACTATTTTTCCATATTTATCTCTAAACTTGATTTTATCGCTTTTTCCATTTATCATTCGCTGAAATTTGGGTAAATAGTTTAAGTAGTTGGGCCCATTCTCGTCTGGAATCGTAAGCGGAATTTTATCGCGTTTTGGTCCTTCCTGGGCCGTTTTGCGATTAAGTGACTTTTACGATTTCTTTCGGAGAAAATGTTCTTCGTACGATTTCGCAGTGATGGTTTCACGAAACAATAAGACCAATCGTATAGTGAAGATAATATCGATGTTCAAGTTAATCGTTATCGTTTTATACAATAGATACGAAGTTTTTATGAAAAGAACAAGTCATTACGATTGTTGTCGCGAAACTTTAACGAAAACTCCAATCGAGATGAAACAAGAGACTGTCAAACTGAGATTCGAATGAGAAGATGATTAAGAGGACGTGGTCTATTCAACCGTGGGCGACTAGACATTATCCGTGTGTAGTCACCCGTGGGCGAGTAGACATTTTCATGTCTAGTCGCCCGTGGGTGACTAGACTTGCAGAGAGTCTAGTCGCCCATGGGGGACTAGACTTGCCGAGAGTATAGTGGCCCATGGGCGACTAGACTTGCCGAGAGTCTAGTCGCCCATGAGCAATTAGACTTTCTGAGAGTCTAGTTTCCCATGGGCGACTAGACTTCCCGAGAGTGTAGTCTCCCATTGGGCGACTAGACCTTGTTCGTGTATCCGAAGAAACGCGGTTATCCGATGTTTACGGTGACTTCTTGTTGCTCCAAAACTTGTCTATTGAGATCTCTTGGGAGTTATTCAGAAGTCTCGGGCGTTAACTTCAATACTCTCGCGTTTAGTTGCTCGCGAGTGACTAGAATTTTCGAAACGATTTCCTACGGTTGACTAGACACGGGGTTTTGACATTTGGTTGAGAGGAGGTTGTCTAGATGACAAGAACCTCATATTTGATAATCCCCTTACAATTTTTGTCCCCGAAAGAGAGACAATATTTCCGTGGTGCTTTTTAGGCGTTGATTTTGTCGTGATCGTTTTTGACCCCAACAAACCTTCTCGCACATTTTTCAATACTTGAAGGAAGAGAGCTCACATGAGTTGAAATACAGAGGGCTCATGAACTTGAATACATAATATATTGGCTTCCACAATGCCAACTAAAATGTCAGTGCAACTCAACCTTTGAAATTCATGATTATAAAGATAGTTACATGTCTTGCATTGTAGATGTATTATAGTTTACACACTCCATTGCTCATTGATGAATGCTATGATTTGATATCTGAATCTCAAAGGTTAGATGATCTAAGAGTATAAAAGATTGCTAAGGATTACCAAGAGATATATGTTGATATTCATTATCTATGTGCTTTGAATGATCATGATCATGAGTTTAACCTTGAGGATGTGCTTCACGTAGATAAGATCATGAATGATATAGAGAATCCTAAGGTTGAGATAAAGTCTACAAATGATAAAGTTTTTATGTAATGGTTTATGGAGATGAAGTTGATTATTTTGTGATAAAATCATTTATACCTAAAGTTGACTTTATTTTCCATTGAATGCATTTGATTCTCATAACCATCTAACAATTAAAGATCATTTCATGATCTGTACTACATTGATAGTGAGATTCTTTGATGAGAATTGTGTTTGTTTGATGTTGAAAACCAGTTTTTATTTTGCATATATTATCTATTGTCCTGATAGGAAAAGGACTAAAAGTGCATTGGTCCAACCTTTTAACTCTTGTGATTAATACCTGCATTCTAAGTTAAGTTAATGAATTTACAAAAGCGCTAAGTGGGAGGCAACCAATGGTGACTCTTTCTTTCTTTTCTTTTTCATTTTTCTTTCTTTAATTTCTAATTGCTCATTTAGATTTATTTTCACACCGAGACGGTGGAAATAAGTCTGTAGAGGATGCTACTAATACCATTTTATTTTTCGTTTTAGTGTTTATTGAGTCTGTCTTTTATTTGGTTTTATCGAGTCAAAATAGTGTTAGGGATTACGACCTTATTCTCTGTGAATGTTATTTTGTGCTTCTGCGCTTCACTATTTTCATATTGACCATTTTTTCAGGATTGTTTAGCGTAGGCAAGCCAGAAATCCATGTGATTGAACTCTCTACCACAAAGCTTTGAACCTTAGATCTTTGTTAGATCATTGTTATACTTCGACAAATCCATGAATTTAATTTTCTCTTCAGGAATTCGATATCAAGAAACGGTTCAACACATTCAATTTTTTTTCAGGATTTTTTAGCGTAGGCAAGCCAGATCTTTGTTTTACTTCGACAAATCCATGAATTTAATTTTCTCTTCAGGAATTCGATATCAAGAAATGGTTCAACACATTCAAATTTTTTTCCTTCCCCTTCTACCACCCTTTGCTAATCTTGAATGACCAAACTTGCTTTTAATTTGGTACCACACCTTCACCTTACCCTTCCTTGATCATCATTCATTCTAAATAATCATGATATGCACAAAAAATTGAGAGAATATGGTGGACATGATTTTCTAAGTTGCTTAGGTAGGTGATAAGAGATTTGTGTCAAGTTTGATTTAAGTCTCAAACCTCTAGGCCTCAAGATTAAGGCTAGAAGTTGTAGTACTTAGGATATCGAATCCACGGGGAGCAAATCACTACGCATTCAACCCTAAGATAGTCATAATTAAGCTAAATCGATATAATTGAATGATTATGAATCAAAAGATCTCAAACAAAACAAGTAAATGAAATAGAGAG
>OVAN01011210.1:0-14930 GCA_900406275.1 Anastatica hierochuntica
CAGCGGGATTCGGGTCAGAGCCTTCGAGTGTTTGCGATCTTCGAGCAGAGTCGTCAGGTAGTCTTCGTGGGGCTGGCTGAGAACCAGTGGGTTCCGTTCGACCCTCCGCGGAGGCGGGAGGTTCGTTCGAGGAGGTAGATCGATGGGGCTCTGGGACTCCGGAGCCTACGAGGGTCGATGGCCCATGGCTCGGTGCCAGGGGCAAAGATTCGTGTCGGTTCGAACCATCATTGATTAGATCCATTTTGTTAGCTATCGAAGTCAGGGATTCAATTACGTTGTCCCCACAGACAACGCCAAATTGTGAGTGCTAAATCTCACAATCAATTATCAGATCGAAAAGAGATGTAAGATTCGTGGAGACAAAGTGGGACGAATCCCGTTCTAGCTAAATCGATGGAAGAATAGCGAATTTGGAATCTGATCTACTGCTTTAACTGACAAGAATTTACAACAAGATGTGAGTTTTAATAAAAATGAGATTTCTTTATATGATTGAAGGTTGTTTATCAGAGAGATGTTTAAAGAAAAGGAGTTCTAAGTTGTTGTTTTCTTCTAGGGTTACTCGAAAGAAAAGAAGATCCCTCCTCTTGAAGCCTCCCTCTTCCTTATATTTCCCAAGCTTCAGCGAGATTAGCTCCAACCTCCCAAGATTCTTCCTCCCGAGATCTCGGCAACAGCTTTCGTCTCTTCATCCTTTCTCCGACATCGTTTTTGCATTTTCTTGATGCCACTCTGCGAGGCCTTCGGCCCATCTTCTTATTTCGGCCTCTTGATCCAAACTCCTCAAATGGGCCTGCGAAATCTAGGCCCCTACAGTTGGTGAAGGTGATTAATGGGGGGCACAATCATGTTGATATCGATATTTACTAACGGACATTCGTTCGTGGATGAATACACTTCCAAATTGCTCTCTAGTCCACATTAATGGAGACAGAAGACAAGGTGCCGATCTACTAGCAGAATATATTTATCAATGTGATTTTTTCATTATGTTTATGATATCCCACCTAAGTGGTTGCTATGCTATTTGTATTTCCCATATACTATCAAGTAAAATTATTATTAGCTGATAAAAAAAACATTTTGTTGCCTCGACATTCGACTCTCTTTGAAACTATGATATTAATAACAATAATTTTAATATTGGTGTTAATCTAAAATTTATTAATTTATTCATTTTCTTTAGGTTTTAAAATTAGAGAATATAATCATATGATGACATTTAAATTTAGCCATGACAATTATTATATACAAATGAAACGTTAAAAAATGGCTAACCCAATTTTTTCAACATATGTAATATATGATTTTTTATATTTTTATATTTACTTGTGATACTCATTAAATAAGATTGTTGAAAAAATTCCTTTTTCTTTGATTTTTTATTTTTCCTTTCTCAAATTTTTAATTATTTTTTCTTTTTATGTTTTTTAATTAATGATAATCTTACTAAAGGTAATCATGTTACCAACCAGTCCGATTTCTAATATAAGCGAAATTTACTTCGCAAATAATAAACAAAATTCGTTGTTAACAAAAAAAGAAGACGATTTGACTAACCCCGCTCTTGCCACAACATTTGTTCGCGGTGGTGGAGGAACTGGAACGGAAAAAAGAGGGATCGACTTAGATCCTTCAGCACCTCCTTTTTTTCAGTACCAGAGAAGATCCAAAGGTCGTCAACGGCGAAGAACGTCATATTGTATTGTTAAGAGGAGCTGTTGTCAACCAACGGGAACTAGTTATCCTGTCTATTTATTCTCTTTCTTCTAGTTAGTCAACGTGCCTATTTATAGCAATGCCACTAAAAATAATTTACATATCAGCCAAAAAACGAGCATTTTATTATGAAATTGTCATTACTGGTTTTGAACTTAGAATAATTTTGTAATATCCGGTTTTCGAATCCCGGTTCTTGTTCAGTAAACCAATTTCCTTTGTTTAAACCGAACCGAACATTAACTCTTCCTATTTAAACCCAATTCTAACTTAAAAACCTAAGCTAATTCGACCCATCCTGTTTTTCCTTAAGCCGTCGACTTCCAGAGAGAAAGCACAGAGATTTTCTAGCTATGAGATCAAGAGAGAAGGAAAAAATGAAGAAAGGAGATCAAGCTTGTGCGGTCTGTGCAGAAATCAGATGGATATGTCGTGGAAGAATGAAGGAACGGCCGACCAACCCATCTCTGATCGTCGCGAAATTTTTACAGAAGGTAGTAGACTTGCCGACCGTAATGTTCCATTTTGTAGAGCGTGATTTCATTGAGTATTATAAGAGTTATGAATTTTCTACCGAGGGCTATGGGATCAGATCACGATCGCGACCAGTCCGTGTTCAAAGGAGGATTCCGAGAGCAAGCGGCGTCTGATCGGAGCATGCTCGGCGGCTATGGACAGAGGACGTCCAGGGCTTTAATTGACCATTCGGATCTTCAATTGAACGGTTAGTTTGCGAGTTGTAGCTTCGTTTTTGTTCGGCTTTAAATCTATCAGTTTTCCAGAAAATATTGGTCGGAATGTATCTCGGTTTTGCTTGGGTTAAAATTTGTTTTTCGAGCTTATCTTTGGTGGGATCGATGTAGGGAGTCATATGAATCCATCAGTAAAAGGAACACCAGATTCGGGTTCATATGAATGGAGAACCATGTCCCGGAAGTTGGTGCAGCGAATCTGTCCACGTCAAAAGGAGTTGGAAGAGTTGAGTTCGAGGGTTCCCAAGAGTTGCAGACGACCAGAGAAGTTCCCGAGAGCATTATTTCCTTCGGTAAGTAAAATTACCATTTTGCTCCTGGCCCGGGAAGTTTCCAAATATGGCAGGTTTCCATATTTGGTAAGTTTCCTTTTTAGGAAGTTTCCTTTTAGGGCAGGTTTCCCTTTTTGGTAAATTTTCTTTTCGGACAGGTTTCCTTTTTGGGTAACTTCTATTTATGGCAGGTTTCCATAAATAGTAAGTTTCCGTTTTTGGAAGTTTCCCGTTTAAGGTCTAATTCGGGTTCCTATTCTAGGTCTTTTCCGGAAGGGGGTCAGCAAAGGAGAAGAAGGATGACAGAGGGTCATCATGGGGTAAAAGCTCAGAAGGAGAATTGTCAGTCAGTAGTTCTAGAGTCGTCTCTTCGTTGTGGCCAAGGTGAGGAGTTCCCGCCTTCGTTCTCATTCGTTGCCTCCTAATTTCGTTGGGCTAGGGTTAGAGTATCGGCCAGTGTCGAGCTATAGTCTCGGCACGAATAAGTGAATGTATTATGTATTTATATGATATAAAGTCCTATACGCCTAAGTGCGATTGTTTGGGGTCGCTAAGTCGAGCCTAGGAAAGAGAGTCTTGCAAACCTAAGTCCTAAAAGTTGAATAGGTTTAATTTGTCATTGTGTGAGAATTACGTGAGATGACTTAGGAGTAGATAGAAATGGATGGTCTCCTTCAGTGGGCGCGGTGCCTACTGTAGGGTCGTGGAGTGTGTGGTGTTTTCCCCCTTGCTTTGGAGTAGCACCGTTGAGGCGGTAGTCCGATAATTGCCACTAGCGGGGGTAGGTGCCCCTGGTGGGGGTCAATTCCGTCCACCGTAGGTGAGTCCTTTGGTGAGGGCAACAGACTACGCGGGAGGGTCTGCCAGCTGAGCCACGTAGGCAAGAGGACTGGCGGGTTAAAAAGAAAGCCCTGGCTCCGTGACACCCGACTTTTCTGAGTGAATGTAAGCGTAGCTCGGTCACTGAACACGGATGCGGCAGGTTCTGTGGGAGACTGTTTTGGCTCTGATTGAATCTGATGATGTATAAACTAGAGTTGGTTATGGCCGCGAGAGGGAAAGTTAGCACTGAGTATTGAGGCCTATGTTTGCTAGGCGTCNTAAGTAGGAGAGTCTAAGAGTCTGAGTCAGTCGAAATCGTTTTGGCGAAGCCATCTGGATCAGCCTTATTTATGGGGTGGGGCTGTGAAGGGTGGGATTAGTACCTGCATCGTTTGGTAGCTTGCATGCGCGACACACTAGGTGTCCTCTATGCTTTCTCTAGGGGTTGTGGTTTAGTTCTAGTCTAGCGGGGTTAGGCAGGTAGCGAGTGAGGTGGAGTCGGGTTCGTCCTCACTGAGTGGCTTGTTTGAAAAGTCACTCACCCCTCTCTTTCTTTCCCTTTTCCTTTTTGTGTTTCTGCAGGTAAAGTTAGAAGCGTTAAATTTGCTGACCGGTTGGTGAAGTTTGCTCCGGTTTTGGCTATACCATTTGGAGCAGCCCGGTACCCTCGAGTCGGGGTCGTTACAAGTGGTATCAGAGCCTAGGTTAAAGGCCGCTCCGCTTCTGACCCGGAGGGTCATAGTTTTTCGAAAGACAAAGTGTTTTCTAAAACTTATTTTTTTTTCCTAGGTACCTCAAAAAGGAAAAAGAATTTCAAAATCACCAACTGGGCTTTAGTCTAGCTTCTAATCCAGGAGTTTTCTTTCGAGTTCCAAGGTGTCAGAGCATCGACTGCAAGGGTTTCGAGTCTCGGCTAACGCATCAACCATAAGACATCTCTAGTGCCACTGATCATCGCTATTGTGCTGTTTTATCCAGAGCCTGCAAGGGGTACCGAAGTCGGCATCTAGATCTAAGATCGAGGGGTATTAAGTTCCAGCCGTAGGGTTATGTGTCGGGTTTTATTTAATTGCGTGCTTGTGAGTCTAGGACCTTAGGTTTCTTAGTCTTAGTATTTTCCAAGGAGGGGAGTCCTCATTCCGTGTCAGTTTCTTTCTTTTATCCCCTCGTTCAAGCTCCAAAGCTTAAGTTAGAATTGGCAGAGCATACATGCTAGTACATTCGACTGAGACTCATGTACGGACGTGACTACAATATTGCAGGCTGGTTGTAGCTGCACTCTAGCCACGAACTCAGCGTGCAAGGACCAGTGGTAGTTATCATGGGCAACTATGTAACTACTTCTGTTGACCTGTTGTTGTAGTTCTTCGTCGTGGAGCCATTTCTAAATGTTCCTATTTCAGAGTCGTCAGGATTTTCAGTTGCTGCAGTTGTTGTGCCGGAGTCGTCAAAAGAATGCCTGAAATCTAAGAGCGCAGCGGAAGCATGGAGGGTCAAAGACAGTAAGTGTTATACACCGCTCGACCAAGTTCAGATTAGGGCTAAAGGTATGCCCTAAGGCAAGGGAGGTATAAGCACAACCCTGAACTAAGGATGTGGAAGGAGCCATACAAAGAGTCATGGGACACGCTTAAGCGAGAGCAAAAGGATCTGAAGGACGAGATTCTGAGGACGCTCATCAGTCGCATGGTAAATGAAGTGTCACGGTGTAAAAAAGAAGGATTACCAATGGAACAGTATCCACAAGTGATGTCTGCTGCTCATCCTAGCTCGCAAGACTAAAGGAACGTTTTGTGGAAACAGAGGCTAGAGGAAAAGGTCTATGCTAAGAAAGGGGATGTGAGCATGAAGGACAAGTCTTACAAGGAACGACCTCCTTTGTAAGGACTGAGATAAAACAAGATCTGCCTAGAAGGAACCTAGGTAAAGGATGTTGTGGGGGAGCAGCAGAGCGTTGGCGATATTTGGCGTAAACCGGAAAACAATACTTGTGCATGAAAGGTAAATGCCAGTGGTCACTATTGAGATCAAAGGACAGATTCTTTATAGGCCAAAGTCGGCAGAGAAAAAACATCTCTGGTACATAAGGAAATGTACAACCGTCATCTCCCTGAAGAAGGACACTTCGGAGCTTAGCCAGGAACTAAGTGGGAGAGAGCTGAGACCTGGAGTCGAGAATGGTCAAAGGAAGACCGAATTTATGTGCTGGCACATTTGACTGGACTCATGTGCAGACATATCAGTTATCTGCAGCTCAGGGTGTTACAATCCTCAGAATTCGGGATGAATTCTCTGTAAGGAGGGGAGAATTGTAATACTCGGTTTTCGAATCCCGGTTCTTGTTCAGTAAACCAATTTCCTTTGTTTAAACCGAACCGAACATTAACTCTTCCTATTTAAACCCAATTCTAACCTAAAAACCTAAGCTAATTCGACCCATCCTTTTTCTCCTTAAGCCGTCGACTTCCAAAGAGAAAGCACAGAGATTTTCGAGCTATGAGATCAAGAGAGAAGGAAGAAATGAAGAAAGGAGATCAAGCTTGTGCAGTCTCTGCAGAAATCAGATGGACATGTCGTGGGAGAATGAAGTAACGGCCGACCAACCCATCTCTGATCGTCGCGAAAATTTTATAGAAGGTAGTAGACTCGCCGACCGTAATTTTCCATTTTGTAGAGCGTGATTTCATTGAGTATTCTAAGAGTTATGAATTTTCTACCGAGGGCTATGGGATCAGATCACGAACGCGACTAGTCCGTGTTCAAAGGAGAATTCCGAGAGCAAGGGGCGTCTGATCGGAGCATGCTCGGCGGCTATGGATAGAGGACGTCCAGGGATTTAATTGACCATTCGGATCTTCAATTGAACGGTTAGTTTGCGAGTTATAGCTTCGTTTTTGTTCAGCTGTAAATCTGTCAGTTTTCAAGAAAAAATATTGGTCGGAATGTATCTCGGTTTTGCTTTGGTTAAAAGTTATTTTTCGAGCTTATCTTTGGTTGGATGGATGTAGGGAGTCATATGAATCCATCGGTAAAAGGAACACCGGATACGGGTTCATATGAATGGAGAACCATGTCTCGGAAGTATGTGCAGCGAATCTGTCCACGTCAAAAGGAAGTGGAAGAGCTGAGTTCGAGGGTTCCCGAGAGTTGCAGACGACCAGAGAAGTTCCCGAGAGCGTTGCTTCCTTCGGTAAATAAAATTACCATTTCGCTCTTGGCCCGAGACGTTTCCAAATATGGCAGGTTTCCATATTTGGTAAGTTTCCTTTTTAGGAAGTTTCCTTTTAGGGCAGGTTTCTCTTTTTGGTAAATTTACTTTTCGGGCAGGTTTCCTTTTTAGGTAACTTCTATTTATGGCAGGTTTTCATAAATAGTAAGTTTCCGTTTTTGGAATGTTACCGTTTAAGGTCTAATTCGGGTTCCTATTCCAGGTCTTTTCCGGAAGGGGGTCAGAAAAGGAGAAGAAGGATGACGAAGGGTCATCATGGGGTAAAAGCTCAGAAGGAGAATTGTCAGTCAGTAGCTCTAGAGTCGTCTCTTCTTTGTGGCCAAGGTGAGAAGTTCCCGCCTTCGTTCTCATTCGTTACCTCCTAATTTCGTTGGGCTAGGGTTAGAGTATCGGTCAGTGTCGAGCTATAGTCTCGACACAAATAAGTGAATGTATTATGTATTGATATGATATAAATTCCTATACGCCTAAGTGCGATTGTTTGGGGTGGCTAAGTCGAGCCTAGGAAAGAGAGTCTTGCAAACCTAAGTCCTAAAAGTTGAATAGGTTTAATTTGGCATTGTGTGAGATTTACGCGAGATGACTTAGGAGTAGATTTAAATGGATGGTCTCCTTCAGTGGGCGCGAGCCTATTGTAGGGTCATGGAGGGTGTGGTGTTTTCCCCCTTGCTTTGGAGTAGCACCGTTGAGGCGGTAGTCCGATAATTGCCACTAGCGGGGGTAGGTGCCCCTGGTGGGGGTCAATTCCGTCCACCGTAGGTGAGTCCTTTGGTGAGGGCAACAGACTACGCTGGAGGGTCCGTCAGTTGAGCCACGTAGGCAAGAGGACTGGCGGGTTAAAAAGAAAGCCCTAACTCCGTGACACCCGGCTTTTCTGAGTGAATGTAAGCGTAGCCCGGTCACTGAACACGGATGCGGCACGTTCTGTGGGAGACTGTTTTGGCTCTGATCGAATCCGATGATGTGTAAACTATGGTTGGTTATGGCCGCGAGGGGGAAAGTTAGCACCGAGTATTGAGGCCTGTGTTTTGCTAGGCGTCTAGGGAAAACATCTTTTTAAGTAGGAGAGTCTAGGAGTCTGAGTCAGTCGAAATCGTTTTGGCGAAGCCATCTGGATCAGCCTTATTTATGGGGTGGGGCTGTGAAGGGTGGGATCAGTACCCGCAGCGTTTGGTAGTTTGCTTGCGCGACACATTAGGTGTCCTCTGTGCTTTCTCTAGGGGTTGTGGTCTAGTTCTAGTCTAGCGGGGTTAGGCAGGTAGCGGGTGAGGCGGAGTCGGGTCCGTCCTCACTGAGTGGCTTGTTTGAAAAGTCACTCACCCCTCTCTTTCTTTCCCTTTTCCTTTTGGTGTTTCTGCAGGTAAAGTTAGAAGCGTTAAATTTGTTGACCGGTTGGTGAAGTTTGCTCCGGTTTTGGCTATACCATTTGGAGCAACCCGGTACCCTCGGGTCGGGGTCGTTACAAACTTTTTCACAAAAAATCTGTTACGTTTGATAACAGATTTATTACAATACCACATCTTTATTTGTTTTAGCATACTTACCCCCCCCCCCCNATACTTATTAACTTAATATAAGTAATTTAAGAGAAATTACTTGAAGTAACACAAATTCCCTATATATTAATTCATAAATAATTTAAGTGATTATTGCTTACACACTTTCTATTTAATTGTTATAATTCTATTGGCTACTACTTTCTAATATTTTGCACTTAAAAAAATATACAATTGGCCATCATTTTTGCCTTGATTTTTCATCACTTTAATAGATCATCATTTCATCGACCATTATTTTTCGAGAATTTTATTCCATCACTTTCGCCTGGATTTTTATTAAATAAATGATTGGCTCTTTATTAATTTCTTAACTTTTAAAGTTGAAATTGTTTCAAATTTTATACTTGCTTCGTAAATGTTATTAAAATTCCCCAGTTCAATTTTATGTATAGAAATAAGCTCAAATTTTGAAAATTTAGTTTAAGGTGTTTTCAAAATTGAAATCCCCTATATATTAATTGAGAAATGGTTTAAGTTAATTATGTCGATATGTCAATTTCTTAGAATTTTAACATTAAATTGTTATAATTTCATTGGTCAGAATTTTCTAATATTTTCTAACCAAACCAATCTCATCAAAAAGGAAATCTTGTAGAATATTCCAACAACAATAATGATTAATTAAATAAATGATTGGCTTTTTATTAATTTCTTAACTTTTAAAGTTGAAATTATTTTAAATTTTATACTTGCTTTGTAAGTGTTATTAAAATTCTCAAGCTCAATTTTTGTATAGAAATAAGCTCAAGTTTTGGAATTTTAGTTTAAGGTGTTTTCAAAATTGAAATCCCCTATATATTAATTGAGAAATGGTTTAAGTGAATTATGTTTATATGCCAATTACTTAGAGTTTTAACATTAAATTGTTATAATATCATTGGTCAGAATTTTCTAATATTTTCTAACAAAATCAATCTCATCAAAAAGAAAATCTTGTAGAATATTTCATCAACAATATTGTTTTACATTTTAAAACAATTAATTTATTAACTTAACCAACAAAATAAAGTAGTTTTTACTAAGAAATGTCATCAAAATGAAAAAAATCTAGATTACTCACAAAATATCAAAAGATTTGAATTTGATTATTAGTATGAATATATTTTATTATCAAAACACAAAACAATTTATATTATATAAATATATTTTATATTTTTTCCCGCACAAGGTGCGGAACGTCATATAGTTTGTTAAGAAATGATTAAACTAACATCCCAAATCCATGTCTTACTAAACTAACATTAATTTTATGGAAAAAATTTATTTACCCCTTTTCTATATATTTGGTCTTTAGTATTTTCTATTAGTATTGAACAAAAACGAGAAGATTATAATTTGTTTTTTTAAAATAGATCCTCCAAATAAAGGCCAAATCACTTTGACGACTAAAAACTAGGAAAAGCAAAAAAATCTAGGAAAATAAAAAAACCCAAATATCATCAACTCTTATTCCTAGAGTTTAAACAAAAATTCTACGGGGGTGTAATCAATCAAGCATTGTGAGGGATTTGAATTTTATTGAGTTTTTAGAAGAATTTGGTAAATTAAGGAAATTTTTAAAAAAATCCTCTGCAATCCTACCTAAAATTGTGTGATTTGAATCTTTGTATATTTAACAAAGAAATTCCACTAAACACACCCAAAGTCACTTAAAATCAACTACTTAAATTATTTCCAATAACAGTGGATGTGAATATACATTTTTAAATCATTACTCCGATAACACTAAATTTTAAAAGGTTTTTTCAAATTCTTGTTTGAATAACATGGAATTCCAGATTTCACATAAATCACTTCAAATCATTGATCCAATACAACCCCTGCATCTCTAACTCTCCAAATCACTTTCTTCGATAAAAATCAACCAAAATCTCATTTCCATCACAATATCATCCATCGGCATCCCCTAAATCGAGAGAGATATATGAAACGATAGGTTTGTATCGAAGGAACAAACCCGAAGTTTTCAATGAAGCTCCATCGGCGAAGGAGGTATACGTTAAGAGAAGACTACCTTAATTTCCGTTGAAAAATGGTGAGGAAGATTTTTTAGGTAACCAGTTAATTTTTTTTAAGGTTTGCTCCTAATGATTTCCATGGATGTGATATAGTTGATCGTAAATTAGTATGATGAGGAATTGATTTTTGTCTTTATTGCTTCAAACCCATAAATTAGTTTGATAGGGAATTGATTTTTGTCTTAATAGGTTTGATCGATTCTTTAAACCCATAAATTTGTTTCCTTCGTTTCCCCTTAATTGTTGCTTTACATATGTTGTACGTGGTGTTTTAATATCCTATTGTGATAATCGACTAATTACTGCGTAAAATCAGATATCTTGGTATAGTATGAAGAAGAGAAAAGCTTAAGATTGATGATAAGTATTGGGTGACTTTGACTGTTAATACAAAGTTTGATTCTGTTTTGCAAATAAGTTTATGCATTTTATTGTTGAAAGCTACGTAGAGATGGGACCAGACCGTTGCTTATTTTTAAGAAATGCTTCTATGGATGAATCTGCTTGAGCTTCTGTTTTGTTATTTCCAAAGATTAATTGTTAGTGTTTTACTGCTCTTGGTTCCTGATAGGAGAAAATCAAGCTTTAAACTTAAACTCAACTCTTAGGCCCCAAGATTAAGGCTAGACGTTGTAGCACCTAGGGTTATCGAACCACGAGGAGCAATTTTCTACGCATTCAATCCTGAAGCTAACATTCATTAATCTATGTCTAATTAAGGAGGTGAATTTCGAACTTAAACAACTAAACAAACAAAACAAAGCAGGGAAGCAATGATTCAAAAGGGCAATCACATACACTAAACGATGTTAAAGAAGATTCAGTACTAAAGGCATGCAAGCAATGGGCTAGGCGTATGATCAAGGAGTCCATATGCTAAACAAATGCAAGGTTGGGGGTAATTGACGGCGCTTAGGTGGTGGTCAAAGTTTGAAATTTATAAACCTAAGCCCACTCGCAATCCCGCAAGAGAACGGGGTCGAGTTGTAGTACTTAAGGTATCGTCCAAGGATTTAGAGACTTATCTAGAAGAACCTAAACAAAGGAATACACTAGATATCCTTATCTAGGGAGTCGATTTAGATGGGGATTGTCACGGGTCTCCACGAAGTCTAGCGATCAACAAGGTCAAACATAATTGAAAAGCATAAATAAAAGCAATAACTAAGCAAGCAAGAAAAGAGTGAACTTGGATACAAACAATGAAAAAGATCGGATCCTGAGATAATAACAATGGGTTCAGGTTCAATCTAGAGACGTAATGGACTTTGCTAAGGCTTTATTTGAGGATTGAAGCTATTCCTAGACCAAGGATCCCTCCTTAATCGATCTTCTCACTCTCATGGCGAAGATGTATTCACCCATACATATTACAAGGCTCAACTCTCGTTTGTTGCATATCTAAACATGTAAGTGTTAGTGTTCCTCAAGCCCTTCTAGCCATCTAGCACCTAGGTAATATCCACTCTCATGGGCCCAAGTGAAAGACATAGATCTTTTTCTCTTACGCATTTCATCGAACAATTTCTAGGCATTAATGAGCAAACAATGAACTTTGAAGAACTAAACAAGATCTAGTAGGAATCTATGCCAAAATCTAGTCTAATCATCCATCAAAACCCTTGATCAAACCCGAGCCTACTACATCTCAAGATCCAAGAAGGATCTACTCACTAAGAGTCATGGAAATCCAAAGACATAGATTGGGTCTTTGAGCTCCCATGTTCTTAGAAATATATCTAAAAGAATGAGATGAAGAGAAGAGATCCAAATCCACTCAAAGTATTAAAATTAGTTATTACAAGAGTTTGATCTCAAAGATATTGTAAAAACTTAAAAGATAAACAATGATATGTTCTTGGTTCACAAAAGAGGGTATTTATACTAAAGATGGAAAGAGTGGGTGCCCTAGAAGAAATATTTCCCGTCAAAGTGCACTGCCGTCGCCCAAAAGTAGGTTATTGTCGACCTCCATGTCGATATCTGCTTACTTTGGGAAGCAGGGCTCCCAACTTAGCCTATTGATGACCCAAAGTGGGCTACTGTCGACCTCCACGTCGACAGCTGCTCACTTTGGCAGCTTTTGGCTTATTCTTTCATCCTTTTATTCCTCCATTTGGTTCCATATTCTCCCATAACATTTGGCTCCTCTTTTCCTTGATTCCTTAGCTCCAAATCCACCTTGAATCCACCTCTACACCCTCCATGAATTCATCCTAAAGTTATACCTACAAATGCAAAGAAACGAAATGCAAATGCAATGTGATCCTAAACTAGACTCTAGACTCAAACTCATGGATTCTAAGACTTATGTGAAATATAGACAACCTAAATGTGGATTAAACTAAGCCAAAATGCACCCAAATATACAAGAAAATATGTACAGATCAACACCCTCGTACTTGTCATTTTCTTGTCCTCAAGCAAACAACGAAGACCAAACCCGGAAATGAGATTTGCAAGTGGGAGCTCAAAACCAAGATAAGAGAGTAATGCCTTATGCCCAATGTCCTCAAAACAAGTAAAATGGTGCAAAGGTCATCTAAGAGCCTATGTACTTCTCCATGATCATCATAAAACCAACTCTTAGAATCTAAGTTAAGCATCCATAAACTATCCCATCGCCAATTCCTCTTTACATTCAATTAAGCTTAGGCGTGACTTCTTTATCTATGGGCAATGCATCTCATCCATTTGGTTTGGAGTTCAAAGAAAGGGTTTATGGGAAGAAGTGTAAAAAGAAGAGGGTTCACTCGATTTACAATGGTTTCTCTCAAACAAAAGTAGTGCAAGACAATAGGAAAAAGTAAAGTGGTAGCCGAACAATTTACGCATACAAAGCATTTACTTCCTCTAATTGTTCTCACCCCATTTCTTCCTAAGAATCTAGACACTTACTTGATATACTTCCCATCCTAGAACATAAACATTTTATTGAACCAAACTCAATCATTCGTTTTCTTTTTGTAGACAACTAGATATTCTTAAACTTTTAAATTTCTTAGCTACTAACCTTCTTTTTGATTTTAAGAGCCACTATCTAATGACTTGGATTCTTTCTTTCTTTCTCTTTTCAAGGGTGGACTCTCTAAGATTTTTCGTTTCTAAGGTTAGAGCTTAAACTTAGTACTAATCTCTAGTGCATTTTTCTTTCACATCTCTTTTCTATATGTTTCGATTTCCTTCTTTCTTTTTCTTTTTCTTATTCAAACAACCTAGGATCATATATGCAATGAGGAAAATCCACTTGACTCTATACACACTAACCATTCCCAAGACTTCTACAAACCCAAAACCACAAAGATTTTCCCCTCCTATGACTCTAGTTAGCCATAAAGTGAGGCTAACTCTAAGGAAGTATCCTCTTTGTCGTTCAAGTTCAATTCACTCAGGATTTTGTCCGTGTGTGCACTTACAAAAAGAGGCCTTACATATCAAAATATTAAGGGGTTTTGAAGGAAAGGTTTAAGTATTTTCAAGGGTTGGTCACTACTCTAAAGATGAGATTAGCCACTTGAGCTAAGAAAGTGTGGTAAAAATGGTTAAAACATAGCTCAAATGTAGTGTTTTCCAATGGTCAAGTATAGCAAAACCCATAAGCAAGATATTAACATTCATTAAAGGCCATCTTAGATAGGAATTTACTCAAAAGATAGCTTACTTCCACATTCGCAAAGACCTTTAAGTGGTTAATTCCAATCACGAATTTTCCTAAGACAAAAAGTGGTCTATGCAACATCTTACTTCTAGTGAGGGCATTTGTCATTAAACAAAACTCAACTATCTATGAGGTAGTTCTATCATTGTTCCCTATGCGAAATGCACTCCTATATGTTCTTAACAAACTAAGTTTTTACAAATGGATGCAATCTATATGCAAAGCTTTGAAAATAAAATGAATTGTTTTTGGTTTTTTCGAAAATTTTCAAATTATTTTTGTTTTTTCACAACTCGTAAGTATATATAATTCATGACTCAATATGTGAAGAGAAAAGGAAACATCAAAACTCAAAACGCTACTAAACTCCTCCCTCAGACTTAAATTTCATAGTTTTAATGAATTATAAACCATGAGAGTGACACTACATATGTATGAGTGTCTAGTGGAATCGATGGAAGAGTTGGGTTCATTGTTTTGTCTTGTGTAGTTCCGTATTCTCGCCCTTGAAGTCTAGCCGATGGGGTCTTTAGCATGTTCCCTCCGGGATGGCTCTTGGTATGAAGCTCTTGGTGGTTGCATCCTTTGCTCTTGCGGTCCCCAAATTACCAGAGGAAGGGCCACCTAGTGCCTTGGTTGTTGATGTCCACGGCAACTCAAGCCTTCATCTTCTTTTTCTTCCTCACTTGAAGAGGCGTAGCGGTTATATTTTTCGTTTTTCTTCATCCTCCTCCACAACCATGTAATGAAGTTCCCTTGTTTTCTTATGACCTTGTCTTGGTCATTCACCTTCCTCTCCAAGTACATTTTCTACTCAATTCTTTGGTAACCCTCCGGTGGTTCTTGTTGTTGGTATTCAATGTTGAAAGCGTCTTCTTCTTCTTGGTTCGGTGGTATC
>OVAN01011211.1:0-14924 GCA_900406275.1 Anastatica hierochuntica
TTGGTCCTGGCGCCAGTTGGCGCCAAGGACCGAGCGTGGTCCTGGCGCCAGGTGGCGCCAATGACGGTGCCTGGTCCTGGCGCCAGTTGGCGCCAAGGACCGTGCCTGGTCCTGGCGCCAGTNCTGGTCCTGGCGCCAGTCGGCGCCAAGGACTGTGTTTGGTCCTGGCGCCAGTTGGCGCCGAGGACCGTGCTTGGTCCTGGCGTTAGTTGGCATTAAGCAGGACCATCATCCTTGGTTTCAGTTGTCGTTTAGATCGGTTCAAAACTCGTTCGTGGGTTTGGCGTTATTTGATGTTCTAGATATTCCCGCGAAGCGACGCGGTTTTCTAATGCTTTTAGTGGTTTTTTTTTGCTCCGGGAGACGTATTGCGTAGTTGTGTTGAAGCCTATCCGAGGGCCGTCGACGCTGGTCTTGGTACTCGGATGTTCTTAGTTTCTTTCGGACGATGTGAATCTCGGAGCTTTCGGGTTTCCTTACGATTCCCATCTCCGAAGGAGGAAACGTTGTTTCCGAGACCCTTTTCAGGCATCGATTTCGTCGAGACAGTTTTTGACCCCAACAATGATTGGGGATTTGAATGAATTAACCGGAAATCATGAGAAAAAGGAGGTAACATGAGATTCGCGGCCTCTTTTGTCCCTTTTAACCATATGCTAAGTCATTGCGGAATGACGGAATTTCCGTGCGCAGGTGATCAATTTTCTTGGAAAGGTACGAGAAATAAACAAACGGTGCGATGTAAGTTGGATAGAGCGGTCGAAAACGACGATTGGCATAACATTTTTGGGCATTCGAAGGTGGAATATTTGGCGCGGATCGGGTCAGATCATTGCCCAATATTGTTAAAATTTAATTATAAAAAGGAAAAGTTTTTCAAAAAATTTCGTTTCGATAAAAGATGGGTAGGGAAAAAGGATTTGCAGAGGTTATAGAAAATGGATGGAAACGAACCCGAAATTTCAGAGAACCAGCTTTTGTTGAAAAAATTCAAAATTGTCGGAACTCGATTTCCTGGTGGAGGAAGATTAATGTCCCACCAGGTCAAGAAAGAATTGACGCTTTAAAGTCTAAGCTGGAGGAAGCACAAAATGATGATTCGATCTCTCTGGAAGTCATTGTGGACATTAAAAGGAAACTCAAGGACGCATACAAAGATGAGGAAATTTACTGGAAAAAAGTAGGAATCTATGGTTAAAGGAGGAGATAAAAATACGATATTTTTTCATGCTTCAACTAAACAACGGCGGGCGCGTAATCGAATTTCGGGACTGTTTTATTCACAGGGATCTTGGGAAGAATCATCAGAGAGAATGGAGAACAAAGCGGTTGAGTATTTTAATGAACTATTTGCACCTTCTGTGACTGGGGATTCTACTGGGGTTTCTCAAGAATGTGCATCCAGTTATTACGAACAAAATGAACCAGGTACTTCTTAAGGACATAACGGTGCCGGAGGTGAGATCTGCTCTGTTTTCTATGCACCCGGAAAAGGCTCCTGGGCCAGAGGAGATGACGACTCTGTTCTTTCAACGATATTGTGGGGTTTTAAGGGAGGACCTCGTTAAGTTGGTTAGGGAATTTTTCAGGCCTGGACGGTTTGATACACGTCTAAATGAGACAAATATTTGTCTCATTCCAAAGACGAATCAACCTAAGCGAATGACGGAGCTTTGACCAATTAGCTTATGCAATGTGGGGTACAAAATCATTTCAAAAATATTGTGTCTCAGACTAAAAAAGTTTCTACCGTCTGTCATTTCAGAGATACAATCGGCCTTAATTTTTGTCTGGAAGATTAATTACGGATAATATTTTGATTGCTCATGAGATGTTCCATGGTATACGAACAAACTAGAAATGTCGGTATGAGTTCATGGCCATAAAGATAGATATGAGGAAGGCCAATGACCCGGTTGAATGGCCTTTTTTGGAAGCGGTCATGCAGAAACTAGGATTTGATCCGATGTTGTTTTCTTGGTTAATGTGGTGTGTACGCTCGCTGTCTTATAAAGTTCTTTTTAATGGCCGGCCAACGGGGAACATTATCCCTCATAGGGGTCTACGGCAGGGAGACCCACTATCACCGTACATTTTTATCTTGTGCACGGAAGTTCTATTTACGAATATTAAACGAAAGGAAATGGATAACGCTTTAATTGGAGTTAAGATCGCGAAACAGAGCCCAACAATCTCAAATTTATTTTTGCTGACGACAACGTATTTTCTGTAAAGCAGAGGAGACTCAATGTTAGGCTATTTGGGATGTTCTACAGGACTATGGGGTTGCTTCTGGACATGTTATTAACTTTTATAAGTCATCAGTTATGCTTGGTCGGGATGTTCCTGATCAAACCAAAGCCTTGGTGAAGGCAAAATTGGGTATTTCGACAGAAGGGGGAATGAGTACTTATTTGGGAATACCAAAAAGTTTGGATGGGCCAAAAAGCCAGATTTTTAACTTTGTAAAAGAACGCTTAGGAGAAAGAGTTAATGGATGGTCATCCAAAATTCTCTCCAAAGAAGGCAAGGAAATTCTGATTAAATAAGTTGCTCTAGCGCTTCCTAACTATGTCATGTCATGCTTTTGGCTTACCCAAGGGTTAATATCAGAGTTAACGACTGCGATTGAAATTTTTTTGTGGAGTTCCAATGAATGTAACCGCGGTCTAGGTTTCAAGTCTCTAGAGGATTTTAATATGGCCTTATTGGCCAAACAATTATGGAGACTGATACAGTTTCCAGGATCACTGGTTGCTCTAGTACTATGGGACAAATATTTCAGGAATGTTCATCCCTTAAATGCTTCAAAACCACAATCGCCATCGTTCTGATGAAGGAGTATTTTTTTTCTTCTCAAGAATTGTTAAAAAAAGGATTAGGATAAGGATTGGATCTGGAATTCATACATCTTTATGGCATGATCCATGGATACTAGATGTGATTCTGAGAGTGGCGAGAGGCCGAGGCAGTGTCTAGAATTCTCGGCTACAAGTACAACATTTAATTGATCCTCAGACACGGGAGTGGCACCTACCAATATTATATGAATTTATGGATCCAGAGGATATAGGGTTAATTAGGGGTATCCAACCAAGTCAGATCACAACTCATGATGGGTTAGTCTGATACTACACTAACTCAGGACAATATACGGTTAAGTCGGGGTACAAACTTCTGAATTTGGAAGCGATAAATCGGGTTAATAATAACGGTTGGGGAACTGGCTTTGAGGCTTTGAAAGCTTTCCCATGGACGATAAAGTGTCCTTTGAAAATTCAACATTTCATCTGGCAAATCATTACTAGGAGTTTGGAAGTGACGACAACACAAATTGGCAAGGGCATCTCTTGTGACACCGTATGTAAACGTTGTGGTCTTGCTGAGAAGACAATCAATCATATTTTCTTTGAATGTGATTCATTATAACACATTTGGAACTAAAGTAAAAACCCAGCAAAACCAGAAGATTTTCCAACAAACTCTTTATTTTCCAATATGTATTATCTTTTCTGACGTAATCATGGCCGAAAACAAGAGAAAGCAGGTCTTTTCCCTTGGGTATTATGGTTAATTTGGAGGGCCAAAAACCAAAAGGATTTCCAAGGAGTCTAAATAGCAGCTGAGGAGATATTAAAAAAATGTAGAGACTGATTTATTGGTCTTGGATGAAGCACAATTTACTCCTAATTTGGTTGACGAGCAGGTGAATTTGGAGGGCACAAGGCGAAATGGGTTGCGTTGTTGTACAGATGGATCGTGGAAATCATCAGAATTGTTTACTAGAATAGGTTGGATTTGCCTCGATAGGGAAAATTCGGTAGTTTTAGCTAGAGCAAAGTGTCTCCGCTGTAGTCTCTCTTCTCTACACTCCGAGTTAGAAGCGCTTCTATGGGCCATGTCAGAGCTGATACTTAGACAAATTGATTTCCAGATGTTCGAGACAGATTCTATGGAGCTTCTGACGATTCTTGAACACCCGGATGATTGGCAGCTTTCTACACTTACATCCAAGAATTTCAACGTCTTTGTGGTCATCTACCAGGATTCACATTATCCAAAATCTCACGCACAGCGAATACACAAGCAAATAACTTATCTCGAGGATCCCGTAGTTTTCATTGTGATTATATTTCTGTAGAATCCTCTCTTACGAATTGGGCAACCAATTACGGAAGGGTCCTCTGATTTAGTGTTTAGTTAGAAAAAAAATGCTACAAAAAATCATTATCTTATACATTATTTGAAAATTGTGATAAATATTACAATGGATTTATTGAATATTGAATATCATTTTATGTTTAGCTTTAATGAAGTTTGTAATATAGTTTGGGATATATTGTTTCATGGAATGTATATGTTACTAAATATACTAAAATCGTGAAAACATATGTATATTTAGAAATTATTATAATAATTAAAATATTTTCTTAAATACCATAATCATATCTAAATCAAAAATTAACAAAATATTATAAACATTTAACATCTAAAGTTATAGATAATATTGGTGAAGACAAATTGATTTCCCGAGAAGAGATAATATAGATTTTAGATGTATTTTATATACAAAAGTCTTTGATATGTAATAAAATATAAACTTCACATATTTTTAATATATAAAATAAATTCAAATTCGAATATATAATCATGAAAGGATGCGGGATATGATATTTCATTTCCATATATGGATATAAAACTCTTAATATCTAAACTCTTTTTATCGATATCTTAAACTAATATGGTAACTATACAAATATACATATTTTCTAACTAATTCACATTATAAAAATTTTATAATTACCTTACTTTCAATCTAACTACGATCAATATAAATTTTACATTTTACTCTCGTTCTTGGCACGGATCAAAATCTAGTTATCATTTAAATTTGGACGTATCCATAACTCTTTAGAGATAATTACAACATTCATTATTATTTAGTTAACAATACAATATAACTTCTGTTTAAAGCTACCCATAATTAAATCTCCAGCTTCATTCGTTCTAGCATGAGTAAATTATATCTACTTTATTAAAATAGAGTCATTCTATAAAATCTATATTACAAAGTCTATTTGGTCCAATTTCTTAGTAACTTAACAAATAAAAATATAGAACAAGACTATTAATATGTCGTATTAAATTCTGCCAAATTAAACTCTACCAAGTGCTTTTTGTGTAAAAAAAAAAACTCTACCAAGTTTGAAACAATATACCTCATGTTATATTCTCTAATCTAATGTACAATTAAATTATACACAATTATATTATTATTATTAAATAGTTTATACATTATACATGTATTAATATGTATATATATAGTTAACATGTTAACATATATGTACTGATAAATTCGTAATAGTGTTCAACACAAGACTATAGAGTAAATCATATACTTTTTTAATAATAATCAACTTTGATATATCTATACTATAGTATATATGGAAATTATATTATTTTAGTGTAAATACACATGTGTAACTAAGATTGAGGGGTAGCGGTCCAATTCGGGTTTGGATCGGATTCGGGTCTCGAAATCAGCCCTATAAGATCCATTCAGGTTTTTGAAAATTTCTGTTTGAATTCGGGTCCCGAAATCCAGCCCCTACAAGATCCGTTTGGAGTTTTAAAAAGTTTGTTTCAGATTTGGTTCGGGTTTTTTCGAGTTCGGGTCGGGTATTTTAAATATTAAAACCTGAGTTTATCAGATATTTTTTCGGGTTCAAGTATTTTCAAGTTTTCGGATTCCAGTTCAGGTTCTTTTTGGGCTTTTGCATGTTTTGGGTTTTTCAAGTATTTAGGGTTTACCGTGTCCAGTTCGGGTTTTCCTTATTTTACAGTGTTTCTTGATTCGGGTTCGAGATTTATTGATTAACAGAGGCAAATACGTGAGTATAGAGATATAAGGGTAGGGATGTATGTATATGTGTGTACAAAAGTTCGAAACACCCATATACTACTTCGGTTTCAGGTCCAGTTCTGATAAAACCCAAAACCCAAAATACTTGAGTATGGAATCCCTTCGCATTTTTTACAAGTATTTTCATATTCAGTTTTAGGTTTTTTTGGTCGCGTTCGGTTCAGTATTTTCGGCTCGGTTTTCTCGGTTCGGCCTTTTAGGTTCGACTTTTTTTCCCAGTCTTAGGTATAACATAGTAAAATATATCGTCAATTATATTACTGTAAAAATATAATAGATTCATTTATCTGGTATTAACCAAATATTTTAATATAGTGTATGTAAATAATACCTAATTTAAAGTATAAATAAGTATAAATGAATAGATTAAATAAAAATTATTTAATATTTGATTCGAATGTAGTAAATTTATAGATATGTTAATATATATGTCGACAAAGATAATCACAACTATAAATCACTATTTAATTTAATCATAATAAAATCATATTTACATTAAACAAACAACATTTAAAATAATCCACCAAATTAGCAAATCTATTATACTAAAACAGAGTCACACTTTTTATTAACTTAAAAAATGTTGTCTTTTAAATTTGGACATATTCACAACTCATTAGAAATAATTATAACATTCATTATTATTTAGTTAACAATACAATATAACTTCCATTTAAAGCTATCCAAGTTAATTAATCTAACTTTAGCATATATGAACATTTGTCAAATAAAATATTTGAAATTAATAACTATATGTAAAAATAGTATACAAAATAATATACAATCAAACATGTGTATAGTCAAAAATATACCTGTGCTATGCACATGTTCAACTCTAGTGATAAATTAAGAGAAATAACTACAATGGTAATTCTTCACCAGAAAAATCTTTTTGCTCCATCATCAAAAAGAACGGTTCTGCTTCAACCACGATCAAGATATCCTATAATTCTGCATCCACTAATATGCATTAATGAACCCTTTAATCAATCACTGGACTAAAGGGCTTTATCGCCCAAAAAAATAGAAGAAAAAAAATTAGTCATTTTTTAATATTATGTATTATATATATATATATATATATACACACACACACACACTTAATTTTGTTTATATATTAGGAAAATTACTGATGTTATCATGGACAACGCAATGGAGTTGGAACATAAACCGGAGCATGATGTCACGGCCCATTCTGGTCGTGACACAAAAAGTCCACCCGGAAGACACGAGGTCCTCTTACCAACACTTAGGCAATTTTCTCTACTTCACTCCCTTTGATATTTTCTAGAATGTTCTAGAAGCTTCTAGAGATACTTGGGGAGAAAGTATGGAAATAGCTAGTTATGGTAATACTTGGAGAGGATATGGAAATACTTAGATAAGGAAAGACTTGTAGAAGTGGAATCAATCTCCACCGTTAGATCGATTCAATCTCCACCGTCTATTGAGGAGGTGCTTTTGTATAAATAGGGAGTGAGATCCCTCATTTGTAATTATTCAAGCTTTAAGCAATGAACATTCTTTCAAACTCTTTCTGTCTCTAAGTTCGTTTGGAGTTTGGCTGAATTAGCATCCGTTCGAGACGGAAAGGTGCTAAGACCGCACGAACCGATTCACGAAGAATCAGTCCGTCACAAGTGGTATCATAGCCAGGTTTTAGCCAGGGTTAGAGAGATAAGATCGTGAGAATGCCTAAGGAAAAAGTAGACACTATCAACATGTCCGAGAATCAGGATAATCGTGGTAGGGAGGCTACGACCACCCAAGCTAGAACCAAACGGGATAAGAGTGTCTCCTGGGACCCCCTTAGTGCCGGTGTGGTTGAGATTGGTGGGAGGCTCGAGAGGGTCGAGCAGGGAATGGGTGAGTTTGAGACTCACTTTCTTGATGGGTTGGAGGAGGTGAAGCAGGGTGTTACTCCCCTTGACTCTAGGTTCCTTCGGTTGGAGGATATCATGGTGGATTTCGTCAAGACCTTGCGAGATGACATCGAGGGAATGAAAATAAGGCTCACTAAGGCGAAAGAAGATGTGGTTCTATGGAGAAGGGCTGGTGTGCATGGAGGAGCCATGGGGACCGCTGGAGTTGGCCGGGTTGATTTCCCGAGACCATCTTGCTTTGATGGAGTAAGGGATGCTAAGGAAGTTGAGAACTTCTTATGGCAGTTGGAGCAGTACTTTGACAATTTCAACCTCACCGACGAGACTGCAAAGATCAAGACTGCGACGTCTTATCTGGCGAATACCGCAATGTTGTGGTGGAGGAGGAAGTATGCACACATTGAGCGGGGATCCTGCCGACTTGAGACATGGGAGGAGTTCAAGAAGGAGCTGAAGCGACAATTCTATCCGGAAAATGTCGTGTATGAAGCCAGAAAGAAGTTAAGAGAATTTCGGCAAAAAGGTACAATTCATGACTATGTGAAGGAATTCACAACACTAATGTTGCAGATTCATTGAGTTGTAGAGAAGGGGAGTCAAGTGCATCGATGAAGCCATTGCGGACTCCAAGGTTGGACTCAATTAACATGTCCAAAGAGGATCACTTGTTTTACTTCACCGACGGACTCCAAGGCTGGACTCAACAAGAGTTGTAGAGAAGGGGAGTCAAGTGCGTCGATGAAGCCATTGCGGTGGACGAATCCGTAACGGACTTCCGTTCCCAAGGTCCATTGATGTGTTCATAATTTAACTCATATTTAGCATAATTTAGTATGTGTTTTAGTTGCATTTAGATTGTATATAATGCATTTAGGTGTTAGAATCCATCTTGTTTATAAGTTGAGTCTAGTTTAGGATTTTCTTCTTTGCATTGCATTCTTTTGCATTTGTAGGTGTAACCTTTGGATGAGCAACTTAAGAGCTTGGGATGATGGATTCTTGATGCTTAGATGGTGAAGAAACAAAGAGAATCAAGGGCCAAGAGGAAGTGGAGAAGAGAGTATCTGCAAATAATACGCCATTCTGACGGAAAATGACAGAACAAGAAGAAGAAGTTGCCCGACACAACGCAGCATCAACCTCCAAGGTTGATGCAAGGTGACTTGAGGTCGATGATGTATTGCCTTGACGTGAAAATACCCTTTTTAGGGCTTCCTCTCTCCCTTCTTTAGTATATATACCCCCCTTAGCCTCCAAGAACAAAACCTCTCCTCTTTTATCAACTTTCCAACACTTTTGTTCATGTTTTAAGTTGATTCTCTTGATCTTTTAGATCAAGAGTCTCTCTTTATATTTATGAATCTTGGATCTTTTATCTATCTATTTATGTTTATGTTTCTCATCTCTACTCTCTTCTCTTCCATGATTTGTGAGTAGGTTCTTTAGATGGATCTTGGGTGTTTGAGATTTGGCTAGTTAGGAATGTAATGATGGTGTTAGGGATAATTTATCTTTAATTTCTAATGGATTAGGAGGCCTTAATGCGTGATTTGAAGGAATCTTGATATGTATGCATTTCACGCCCGAGAGATGTTCGATGAAATGTCTAGGAGAACCTAATTCATGTTAAACCTTTCTTAGCCAACGAGAGTTGATTTCTAGGGAGTTTAGTGACTAAATGGACCTATTCTTAATGATTCTTATTGATTTGTCAATCACAATAAGCGAGAGTTGAGTGATTGCATCATATAGGAAATGGTTTACTACCATGAGAGCGGAGTAAGCTATAAATATCTTTGGTCATAGAATTGCTCTTAATAGCTTGAACTAACACTACTATTACCATCTTACTAGTCTCTTCAATTACACTCACCCTTGATCCATCATTTTACTTATCTTTAATTCTTTTTTTTTCCATTTAAGTTAATGCTTGTTTCTTTTCCTTAATTTAATTTCTTGCTTTGCTTTATCTATATCGTTTATGTTATTGCTTTTGTTTAGAATTGATTAGTAGATTGTTAGGACCCCCAAACCTTATTGATTTGCTTAGATTAGGAGGGATTGTGGATTCTCAAAGTTTAGACTATTCTAGCTTGACTTGCTCCTTGAGGTTCGACCCTAAAGTACTACAATAACATATCCGTGCACTTGCGGATTGTATGATTGTTAAAAAACGGGCTTTTATAAATATTAAAGCTTTGTTGGGGTTTTTGTTTGTATAAACGATCTCATCAACAAGTTTTTGGCGCCGTTTCCAGGGAACTAAGTAGATTCTCATTAGGATTTCAATTTTTCCTTAGACTAAGCTTTTTTAATGTTTTTTTTCTTTTTATTTGGTTACTAACTTTCTTCCAAGTTTTTGTTCTTTTTACGAGGTACAATCACAAGAGAGAAATAGGATGTCTTCCTACATGAACTCAATGTTGAAGCTCATGTTCGAAGAACAAGAAAGAGGGATAGCTTCAAACACCCCGAGCTATCATGGAGCTGATGAGCCTTCAACCTCAAGAGAGCATCAACCACATGGGTATTATGCTCGACGGAATCCACACGGTTATGGTGAGATGTACCATCCTAGAAATGAACCTTACAATGCTCAAGAACCTCATTCTTCCCAAGTCTTAAAAGAAGAAGATATTGACAACATGGTTAAGGAGTTGTTAGAATCACAAAAGGAGTTAAAGAATGAGTTGGATGAAAAATTTGATAGGATGAGTGCCAGTAATGATGCTTTTAGCAAGTATATTTTCTCAAAGATGGATGAGATCAAAATACATGTGATTTCAATCAACAACATGCTTACACAGGAGGTTGAAGATCAAGAAGAAGACATTCCTCGCTACAAAACGGAGACGGTTGGAGCTTCCTCCACCAATATCGAAGTAGATTTTGAAGAGGAATCACAAACAAAAGATGCATCCTCATTTGAAGCCGAATACTCTCCGTGGAAATTTGAGTCACCACATTAACACAAGATATATGGGAAGCTTGTGTCGGGATTTGAATTATAAGATATCAAGAGTGATTTGTCTCATTGTGTAGAAGAAGAAGTAGGCTCATTGGGAAGGCAACTTGAGGACCCTTGTAAAGAAGCCTTTGTTGTTGAAAGCAAAAAGAAGAAAGAGGAGGATTTCATGAATGGAAATGAACTCTTAATCAAGGAAGAAGCTACATTAAAGTGTAATCAAGAAGAAGAAGATGTCATCAACAAATGTGATATGCTCTTTGGATAAACTAGTGAAGAGCTTTTAGAAGAAAAGATTGAGAGGGAAATGCAACCAAACAAAGGTGAAATTTCTTTGTTTGAACCCACCTTGGTAATGTGGAATTGTTTGGAAATCCAAAGAAGTGAGGTAATTAAAACATGTGAAGGTCTTATTAGTCTTTGCAACAACTTGGATCTCATTCCTCAAGAGCTTGGTGGAAGGTTTGCATAAGAAGAAAAGAAGAAATAAAATGGAACCTCCCAACAAAAAGAAGAAGCATGTGTGATTCCCATCTCCTTTGCTAAAAGAGAGGTCACAAAAGAAGACCCTATGGAGAATGTGTATGTAACCGAACTTAGAAAGGAAAAAGAGGGGATTTCCATTGATGATGATGAAACCTCAGGCAAAGAAGAAGCCTCACTAGATGATATTCAAGAAGAAGAAGAGAGAATCAATGGATTTGAAAAAAATTTCGGATATCCTAGTATGGAAGCTCTCAATGCTAAGTTTGAGGATGATGCACAAAAGAAACGGATTCTCTCTACTAAAGAAGGAGCACATGTGATCTCCATGGCCAAGAAGGAAGTCAATAAGGAAGAGTCTAAGAAAAACAACAAGAGAATGTTGAGGATCCTCAACAATGGTTCCAAGAAGAAGAATCTCCAATGGACAAACTTTTTGACGAAGACTTTGGCTTGATCTCCACCAAAGAAGTGAGCATAAATGATCCAAGAAGGATTCCTTTTGACGCGATAAGGATGAAGGCATTTAAGGAGTGGTTCTACGATGAATATGAGCCGGGTGATCCATGACTTCATAGAGGGGACCTAAAGAGAAAGTCAAGATCAGAGACTTTAAACAACGCGCACTTGGAAGGCAATCCCATGAATATCCTTTAAGTTAATTTTTGATTTTTCTTGTGTCTTGGTTGGCTTGAAAATGTATTTAGGGGAGTTAGAAGCTTGTAGCCCTTTGAGTTGAGCTTAATGATTTAAGATGATTTCGAAGTCCAATTTGCTAATGATGATTTAAATTTCACTTAGACACTTGATTAGGGACTCCCAAGAGTAGTCTTTATGCATGAATTTTTTTCGTGTGGTATTATATTAGCATTGGATTGGTGCATTTGATCTAATCTTTGGGATGAATTGCTAGTTTCTAAGTTACTTGTTTGAATCCATGAATAATTTGAAATATACATAACCTAGGAAAATGTCTAGTTCAAGAATTTGAGTTTGATTTTGTCTTATGAAATGGATTTGACATGATTGCTTAGGAATGCGAATGTTGATTTACGCTTGAGTTTGGAAGTTGTTTGAATGATTCTTGCTAAGTTGATTTGAGTAGAACCGAATGAGTATTGACTTTTGCTTGAAATAGATCATGGTTCATACTCTCACTTAGTATTTCATTCAGATTTAATTGTCTCTTTATACTTACATTACCTAATTTTCTTGTTTAGGTACAAACTCAAATTAAAGACCAATAGAAAAAGCACATGGGGAGATACTCAAAGAAAACAAAGAAGCTTTAAGGGCATCCTTCTTCAAAAAGCCGACTCCAACTCCTACACTTCATCCTACTAGGCACTCCTACATATGAATTGTCCAAAGGTACGCCTACAAACCATTGTGAATACCATTGCATATTTTCGTTTTGATGTTTGTGTTTAAAGGGTCACTCTCATAGCTTAGGATTCACCGAGACGGTGAAATCTAAGTCCAGGGGAGGGGCTTAGTACTAATTATGTTTTGAGTTGTGATTGTTTCTCTTTCTTTATGCATATTTGAGTCTTGCATTGTAAATATGCATATTTTGCAAAAAACAAAAAAAAAATTTGAATCTCTTTTTCAAATCATGGCATATAGATTGCATCCATTTGTAAATACTTAGGTTGTTAAGAGCATATAGGATTGCATTTTGTTTAGGGAACACTGATAGAATAGCCTTGTAGATAGTTAAGTCTTGCTTAATATTTAATGCCCTCATTAGAAGTACAATAATGCTTAGATCATTTAGAATTCAAAGGAAAATCCATCTTTGGAATTAACCTCTTGAAGTTTTAGGTGAAGGTTGAAGCTAGTTATCATCTAAGGCTAATCTCAACTAAGTGAACCTTAATCTTGACTTAATAATCTTACTTATGGTCTTAGTCATACTTAACCGTGGATAGACACGAGACACTTGATCTATGTTTACTATTTTTACAACCCTTTCTTAGCTCAAGTGTCTACTCTCACTCTTAGAGTAGTTACCACACCCTTATCAACCCTTAGACCTTCCTTTCAAACCCCCTATTAATTTGAATGTGAGGTCTCTTTCGTAAAGTGCACACATGGGCAAAAACCCGTGTCCAAAGAAGTTGAACGACAAGGGAGTGCTTCCTTAGGATTAGCCTCACTTTAAGGCTAATTAGAAATTAAGGGAGGTTGTTCTTTGATGTTCATTTTGGTTTTTGGGTATGGTAATGTGTTGGTATCTCAACCATAGAAAGTAGAGCTTTAACGTTAGATCATCCAAGGTTTCAGTTGCGAATAAGAGAAAGAGAAAATCGAAAGAAGGAAAGAAAGAAAAGAAGAAGAAAATACACTAGAGATTAGAAAAAGAATAGCTCTAACCTTAGCGATTATAAGAAAAGTCTAGAAGAGTCCATACTTAAAGTCTAAGAAAAGAAAAACAAATCAAAGAGTTTGATTAGAAAGTGGCTCTAGAAAAATAGAAAGAAGGTTAGAAGCTAAGTACATAATGGAAATAAATCTCTAGTTGTCATAAGAAAAAACATAAAAATGAGCTTAAATGAATAAAAGGATCTTGGTTTATAGGAACTTAATGGAAACATGAAAGGTAGTTAAGTAGAATTAGGAATTTTTGGGTGGGAACCATTAGAGGTAAGTAATACCTTGTATGCATAAATTGTTTGACTCCACCTTGATTTTGCCTAAAGTCTTGTACTACTATTTGAGAGAAACCACCTTTAAAATGAGTGAAACCTTCTCTTTAAACATTTCTTCTTATTATTAGCCTTTCTCTGACCAAACCAAACGGATTAGATACTTTGCCCATAAGTAAAGAACGCATATGAAAGCTTAATTGAATGTTAATGAGATTGGTTGAGGAAGTCATTTGTGGATGCCTAGCCTAGGTTCCTAGAGATGGTTTTGTGATGAATATGGCGAAGTACATTGAGTCTTTTTTGATCCATGAATAATGATACTTATCTTTAGGACATTGATCATAATGCATCTATTTTCTATTGTGGTTTTGAGTTCCCACTTGCAAACCTCACTTCCGGGTTTGGTCTTTATTGTTTGCTTGAGGACAAGCAAAGGACAAGTCCAGGGGAGTTGATGTGTTCATAATTTAACGCATATTTAGCATAATTTAGTATGTGTTTTAGTTGAATTTAGGTTGTATATAATGTATTTTGGTGTTAGAATCCATCTTGTTTATAAGTTGAGTCTAGTTTAGGATTTTCGTCTTTGCATTGCATTCTTTTGCATTTGTAGGTGTAACCTTTGGATGAGCAACTTGAGAGCTTGGGATGATGGATTCTTGATGCTTAAATGGNAAGAGTTTGGGATAATGGATTCTTGATGCTTAAATGGTGAAGAAACAAAGAGAATCAAGAGCCAANGTAGGTGTAACCTTTGGATGAACAACTTAAGAGTTTGGGATAATGGATTCTTGATGCTTAAATGGTGAAGAAACAAAGAGAATCAAGGGCCAATAGGAAGTGGAGAAGAGAGTATATGCAAATAATACGCCATTCTAACGGCAATTGAAAGACTAAGAAGAAGAAGCTGCCCAACACAACGCAGCATCGAACTCCAAGGTCGATGCCAAGTAACCTGAGGTTGATGCTGTGTTGCCTTGACGTGAAAAATACCCTTTTTAGGGCTTCCTCTCTCCCTC
>OVAN01011213.1:0-14920 GCA_900406275.1 Anastatica hierochuntica
CTCGCGATCTAGACGACGGTAAGTCAAGATGACAGCAAGTCTAGATGTCGACAAGTCTAGACAATATTAAGTCTAGACGACGGTGAGTTTAGATGATGGTAAGGTTAGACGACGTTAAGTCTAGACAACGNAGACGTTAAGTCTAGACGGCGGTGAGTCTCGACGTTGGTCGTGTTTCCGAGTAAGTTCGATTAGAGATGCGATATTGGACGTTGATTTCGAGATGGCCGTTTTTGAAACCAACAGAGGTTACAAGTTAGTCTTTGTAGGAAAGGAGGAAGAGGAGAGAAGCCCTGGTGAGATTTTTGCATGATGAGCTCGATTATTTAGTGATTAAATCGTTTCAAGTTTTAAAATCTGTAAACTTTAATCAATTAACAATCTTCAAAAACCGCAAGTGCACGACTATGTCGATTGTAGTACTTAAGGGTCGAACCCCAAGGAACTAGAGATTTAAGGCAACAGGAATACACAAAATTCCTTAAAAGAAGCAAGTACGAAGAGAGTGATGATCACTGATAATTATTAATCTAGATGAAAATATGTCCTAAAAACTATAAAAATACAAGAACAAACCAAGCAAGCAAGCACGAGGTTTAAACAAGTAGCTAATTTGCAAAACAAAGACAAACAATGCAATATTCAAGATGGATCATATCAATCTGAGAAATTGAGATTGATTTGAATTAAATTCAAGCATGCAATGGGTTTCTATTAGGGTTTATTAGATGATCAAAGTTATTCCTAGGCTAAGGATCCCTTAATTATCGATCAACCTACTTTCATAGAGATAATCTTATTCACTTATACACATACGGAGACTCAACCCTCGCTTATTGCCCAGCTATACATATAAGTGGTAGTACTCTACAAGTCCTTAATGTCATCTAACAACCTAGCAAAGCTACCTTTGTGCTCTAGAATGAAAGACATGATTTATTTCACTCAAGCATTTCATGAAAACACCTTGTGTGTATTTGTGCAAGCTATAGAATCTACTAGCAAAACAATCAATTCCATTCAATCAACCTAAAAAATCATAATAATTTATGCCAAGATCTAGCCCATAACTCCATTATATACCCAAATCTAACCTACACTAATCTATTGATTTTACTCACTAGTACTCTTGAATCTCCAAGGGTTATCATAGATTCCGTGAAAATACATCCCTTTAGTAAGGAAATTACATGAATGAGATGAGAAATGATGCAAAAAAGCTAGATCAATGATCAAAATGAAATTAGAAAAAGGAAAAAAGAAAAGAACACACCCAAACAAAGAAGAACTAGTGGGAAAAGATTAAGAACACGATTTAAAGACAATAGATTTCTAAAACCTAATTGAATACAAAATGTTTAGAAGCCTTTAAATCTACTAAGAACAATCTAAAATCAACTAAAATCTAAGACATAGGTAGCATTAAGTGTTCTTGGAGGTTACAAGTTAGTCTTTGTAGGAAAGGAGGAAGAGGGGAGAAGCCCTAATAAGATTTTTGCATCATAAGCCTGATTTTTTAGTGATTAAATCGTTTCAAGTTTTAAAATCTGGAAATCTTAATCAACTAACAATCTTCATAAACCGCAAGTGCAGATTATGTCGATTGTAGTACTTAAGGGTCGAATCCTAAGGAACTAGAGATTTAAGGAACCAGGTATACACAAAATTCCCTAGAATAAGCAAGTATGAAGAGAGTAATGATCACTAATAATTATTAATCTAGATTAAAATATGACCTAAATAAACTAAACAAATGCAAGAATAAACCAAGCAAGCAAGCACGAGGTTTAAACAAGTAGCTAATATGCAAAACAAAGACAAAAAATGAAATATTCAAGATGGATCATATCAATCAGAGAAATTGAGATTGATTTGGATTAAATTCAAGCATGCAATGGGTTTCTATTAGGGTTTATCAGATGATCAAATTTATTCCTAGACTAAGGATACCTTAATTATCGATCAACCTACTTCATAGAGATGATCTTATTCACTTATACCCATAACGAAACTCAACTTTCGCTTATTGCCCATCTATACACATAAGTGATAGTGCTCTACAAGTCCTTAGTGCCATCTAACAACCTAGCAAAGCTACTTTTGTGCTCTAGAATGAAAGACATGATTTGTTTCACTCAAGCAATTCATGAAACACCTTGTGTGTATTTGTGACAGCTATGGAATCTACTAGCAAAACAATCAATTCCATTCAATCAACCTAACAAAAATCATAATAATTTATGCCAAGATCTGGACCATAACTCTATTATATACTTAAGTCTAACCTACACTACTGTTTCTCAAGATCTATTGATTTTACTCACTATTACTCTTTAATCTCCAGGGATTGTCATAGATTCCATGAAAGCTCATGACTTTAGTGAGAAAATTACATGAATGAGATGAGAAATGATGCAAAAAAGCTAGATCAATGATAAAAATGAAATTAGAAAAAGGAAAAAAGAGAAGAACACACCTAGAACAAAGAAGAACTAGTGGGAAAAGATTAAGAACAAGAACTAAAGACAATAGATTTCCAAAACCAAATTGAATACAAAATGTTTAGAAACCTTTTAATCTACTAAGAACAATCTAAAATCAACTAAAATCTAAGACTTAGGTAGCATTAAGTGTTCTTGGAGGTTACAAGTTAGTCTTTGTAGGAAAGGAGGAAGAGGAGAGAAGCCCTAGTGAGATTTTCGCATGATGAGCCCGATTTTTTAGTGATAAAATCGTTTCAAGTTTTAAAATTTGTAAACATTAATCAACTAACTATCTTCATAAACCGCAAGTGCAGACTATGTCAATTGTAGTACTTAAGGGTCGAATCCCAAAGAACTAGAGATTTAAGGCAACAATTATACAAAAAATTCCCTAAAATAAGCAAGTACGAAGAGAGTGATTATCACTAATAATTATTAATCTAGATTAAAATATGACCTAAATAAACTAAACAAATGCAAGAAAAAACCAAGCAAGAAAGCACAAGGTTTAAACAAGTAGTTAATCTGCAAAGCAAAGGCAAACAATGCAACATTCAAGATGGATCATATCAATCAGAGAAATTGAGATTGATTTGAATTAAATTCAAGCATGCAATGGGTTTCTATTAGGGTTTATTAGATGATCAAAGTTATTCCTAGGCTAAGGATCCCTTAATTATCGATCAACCTACTTTCGTAGAGATGATCTTATTCACTTATACACATAACGAGACTCAACTTTCGCTTATTTCCCATCTATACATATAAGCGATAGTTCTCTACAAGTCCTTAGTGCCATCTAACAACCTAGCAAAGCTACTTTTGTGCTCTAGAATGAAAGACATGATTTGTTTCACTCAAGCATTTCATGAAACACCTTGTGTGTATTTGTGCAAGCTATGGAATCTACTAGCAAAACAATCAATTCCATTCAATCAACCTAACAAAAATCATAATAATTTATGCCAAGATCTAGCCCATAATTCCATTACATACTTAAATCTTACATAAACTAATATATCTCGAGATTTATTGATTTTACTCACTTTTACTCTTGAATCTCCAAGGGTTGTCATAGATTCAATGAAAGCTGATGACTTTAGTGAGGAAATTACAAGAATGAGATAATAAATGTTGCAAAAAAGCTAGATCAATGATCAAAATGAATTTAAAAAGGAAAAAAGAGAAGAACACACACAGAACAAAGAAGAACTAGTGGGAAAAGATTAAGAACAAGAACTAAAAACAATAGATTTCCAAAACCAAATTGAATACAAAATGTTTAGAAGCTTTTAAATCTACTAAGAACAATCTAAAATCAAATAAGATCTAAGACTTAGGTAGCAGTAAGTGTTCTTGTAGGTTACAAGTTAGTCTTTATAGGAAAGGAGGAAGATGAGAGAAGCCCAAGTGAGATTTCTGCATGATGAGCTTGATTTTTTGGTGATTAAATCGTTTCAAGTTTTAAAATTTGTAAACCTGAATCGGTTAACAATCTTCATAAACCGCAAGTGCATGAGTATGTCGATTGTAGTACTTAAGGATCAAATCCCAAAGAACTAGAGATTTAAGGCAACAGGAAAACACAAAATTCCCTAAAATAAGCAAGTATGAAGAGAGTGATGATCACTAATAACTCTTAATATAGATGAAAACATGACCTAAATAAACTGAACAAATGCAAGAATAAACAAAGCAAGCAAGTACGAGGTTAAAACAAGTAGCTAATTTGCAAAACCAAGACAAACAATGCAAGATTCAAGATGGATCATATAAATCTTAGAAATTGAGATTGATTTGAATTAAATTTAAGCATGCAAAGGGTTTCTATTAAGCTTTATTAGATGATCAAAGTTATTCCTAGGCTAATGATCCCTTAATTATCTATAACCCTACTTTTATAGAGATGATCTTATTCACTTATACACATAGCGAGACTCAACTTTCGCTTATTTCCCATCTAGACATATAAGTGATATTGCTCTACAAGTCCTTAATACCATCAAACAACCTAGTAAAGGTACTTTTGTGCTCTAGAATAAAATACATGATTTTAGTTTACTCAAGCATTTCATCAAACACCTTGTGTGTGTTTGAGCAAGATATGGAAACTACTAGCAAAACTATCAATTCCATTCAATCAACCTAAAAAAATCATAATAATTAATGCCAAGATCTAGCCCATAACTCCATTACATACTTAAATCTAATCTAAATTATTATATCTTAATATATATTGATTTTACTCACTTTTACTCATGAATCTCCGAGGGATGTCATAATTTCCATGAAATCTCATGACTTTGGTGAGGAAATTACATGAATGAGATGAGAAATGATGCAAAAAAGCTAGATCAATTATCAAAACGAAATTACAAAATTAAAAAAAAAAAAGATGAAGAAGAGAAGAACACACCTAGAACAAAGAAGAACTAGTGAGAAAAGATTAAGACCAAGAACTAAAGACAATAGGTTTCCAAAACCAAATTGAACACAAAATGTTTAAAAACCTTTAAATCTACTAAGAACAATATAAAATCAACTAAAATCTAAGACTTAGGTAGCGTTAAATGTTTTTAGAGGTTACAAGTTAGTCTTTATAGGAAAGGAGGAAGAGGAGGGAAGCCCTAGTTTTACATAATGAGCTTGATTTTTTAGTGATTAAATCGTTTCAAGTTTTAAAATCAATAAACCTTAATCAACTAACAATCTTCATAAACCGCAAGTGCATGACTATGTCGATTGTAGTACTTAAGGGTTGAACCCAAAAGAACTAGAGATTTAAGATAGCAGGAATACACAAAATTCCCTAAAATAAGCAAGTATGAAGAGAGTGATGATCAATAATAAATATTAATCTAGATGAACACACGACCTAAATAAACTAAAAAAATGCAAGAACAAACCAAGCAAGCAAGCACTAGGTTAAAACATGTAGCTAATTTGCAAAACCAAGACAAACAATGCAACATTCAAGATTGATCATATCAATCTGAGAAATGGAGATTAATTTTAATTAAATTCAAGCATGCAATGGTTTCTATTAGGCGTTATTAGATTATCAGTGTTATTCCTAGACTAAGGATCCCTTAATTATCGATCAACCTACTTTCATAGATATGATCTTATTCACTTATACACATAACGAGACTCAACTTTCGCTTATTGCCCATATATATATATATATATATATAAGTGATAGTGCTCTACAAGTTTTTAATGCCATCTAACAACCTAGCAAAGCTACTTTTGTGCTCTAGAATGGAAGACATGATTTTTTTCAGTGAAGCATTTCATTAAACACTTTGTGTGTATTTGTGCATGCTATGGAATCTACTATCAAACCTATCAATTCCCTTCAATCAACCTAACAAAAATCATAATAATCTATGCCAAGATCTAGCCCAAAACTCCATTACATACTTAAATCTAACCTAGACTACTATATCTCAAGATCTATTGATTTTACTCACTTTTACTCATTAATCTCCAAGGGTTGTCATATATCCATTAAAGCTGATGACTTTAGTGAGGAAATTACATGAATGAGATGAGAAATGATGCAAAAAATCTAGATCAGTGATCAAAACAAAAATTAGAAGAAAAAAAAAAAAAGAGAAGAACACACCTAGAACAAAGAAGAACTAGTGAGAAAAGATTATGAACAAGAACTAAAGACAATAGATTTCTAAAACCAAATTGAATACAAAATGTTTAGAAGCCTTTAAGTCTACTGAGAACAATCTAAATTTTAAGACTTTTGTAGCATTAAGTGTTCTTGGATGTTACAAGTTAGTCTTTGTAGGAAAGGAGGAAGTGGAGAGAAGCCCTAGTGAGATTTTTGCATGATGAGCTCGATTTTTTAGTGATTAAATCGTTTCAAGCTTTAAAATTTGTAAACCTTAATCAACTAACAATCTTTATAAACTGCAAGTGCATGGCTATGTCGATTGTAGTACTTAAGGGTCGAACCCCAACGAACTAGAGATCTAAGGCAACAAGAATACACAAAATTCCCTAAAATAAGCAAGTACGAAGAGAGTGGTGATCACTAATAATCATTAATCTAGATTAAAATATGACCTAAATAAACTAAACAAATGCAAGAGCAAACCAAGCAGGCAAACATGAGGTTTAAACAAGTAGCTTATTTGCAAAACAATGACAAACAATGCAATATTCAAGATGGATCATATCAATCTGAGAAATTGAGATTGATTTGAATTAAATTCAAGCATGCAATGGGTTTCTATTAGGGTTTATCAGATGATTAAATTTATTCCTAGGCTAAGGATCCCTTAATTATCGATCAACCTACTTCATAGAGATGATCTTATTCACTTATACCCATAACGAGACTCAACTCTCGCTTATTGCCCATCTATACATATAAGTGATAGTGCTCTACAAGTCCTTTATACAATCTAACAACCTAGCAAAGCTACTTTTGTGCTCTAGAATGAAAGACATGATTTTTTCTCTCAAGCATTTCATCAAACGCCTTGTGTGTATATGTGAAGCTATGAAATCTAATAGCAAAATTATCAAATCCATTCAATCAAGATAACAAAAATCATAATAATCTCTGCCAAGATCTAGCCCATAACTCCATTACATACTTAAATCTAACCTTAACTACTATTTCTTAAGATCTGTTGATTTTACTCACTTTTACTCTTGAATCTCCAAGGGTTGTCATAGATTCCATGAAAGCTCATGACTTTAGTGAGGAAATTACATGAATGAGATGAGAAATGATGCAAAAAAGCTAGATCAATGATCAAAACGAAATTACAAAAATGAAAAAAAAAAAAAAGAGAAGAACACACCCTGAACAAAGAAGAACTAGTGAGAAAAGATTAAGAACAAGAACTAAAGACAATAGATTTCCAATACCAAATCGAATACAAAATGTTTAAAACCCTTTAAATCTACTAAGAACAATCTAAAATCAACTAAAATATAAGACTTAGGTAGCATTAAATGTTCTTGGAGGTTACAAGTTAGTATTTATAGGAAAGGACGAAGAGGAGAGAAGCCCAAGTGAGATTTCTGCAAGATTGCTCATCCATCTACCCCCCCCCCCCTTGNGATTTCTGGTGGATTGCTCACCCACCCATCTACCCTTTTCCCTTCGCTCCTATGGTCGATGGGTGGCCAGTTGGCTAGAGAATTTGTTTCTTCTTCCTTATTTATTCATTTTCTTTGGCTCCATTTGATTCTTATTCATTTTTCCTTGATTATTGCTTGTTTTTCATTTCAATTCCACCAAAAATCAAGTTCCAAACTCTTCTTTGCTTTGCCACAGACCATTCTCTACAAAATGCAAATAAATGTATGCAAAATTCAATGAGTTCTGACATCTAGACTTGATTCTTAAACTTAATGGATTTTGACACTAAAATGCATTATTTACATCCTAAACTCAATGAAAACATATACTAAATGATACTAAGTATGCATGATAGTATGAAAACATCATAACATTCCTTCTGAGATTCCTAAACCAGCGAATGCGTGTCATTATCCTCGCTGGATATGTTTGAAATATAGTGTTCTAAGCTATGTTTGTTGCCTCATGGTCTCCGAACATTAAGCCAAAAATTCCCGTTCTTATCACAATTGTGGTGTTAGTTGAGTTTCGTGGTATTCCCTACATCCAATTCCATAAACAGAGTTTGAATAGCATTACCATTGTTGCTGGTCATCTAGTAAAGCTAGCTCTAGAAAAAGAGCGCAAAGAGGAATTTTGAAGTTGCAAAAATTATATTGAAGTTGATCTTCGGAAGCCTTTGCCTTCAAAATTCTTCTCTAGTTATAGCAATAGGAGAGTGTTTGAAGTCCCAATCTCCTATCTCGGCTTCAGCCAAAATGTGAAGATTGTGACGTCTTTCGTCATGACTTAGCTCATTGTCCTAGTAATCCTCTTCCATGTGAGGGTCAAGCCTAAGATTAAAAGAAGATCACATAGTAGAAGTGATAGAGGGAACAGAAAAGGGTCCAGATCATGATGCTCTCAGCCCCCTCCAAGAAGCCAAGCTCCCATTTTAGATCCTCAAATTTAGCCTCATTAAGCTTCAAATTTGGTTGTTTTACCACTACTTGTAGAGGTTCGACAAAGATCATTGTCTCACTAGCATTCAAATTTCGATGAGGAATCCTCCTTACCAATACTAGATTTAGCGGCTAATTTCTCCTAAAGTTTGGAAGCTTCCACTTCAGTAGATGACAATGCAGTGACCTCTCCTCCTAGCTAGACAAGAACACATCATCTTTAAGAAGGGCATATCAGATTCGATTAACCCTTCCGATGAGAGTTACAACAATCACAAGGATGATGAATATTTTGTCCTCGCTATTCATAGGAAGAGTAGCCATAGGGGCACTAAATCTCTATCAAAACCAAGTACATAAGTTTTTGGTTTGAAAAATAAGAAGTCTCCATAAGCGATCAAGACAAGATACGGCTAAGCAGTGGATATCCTATCATAAGAGGTTTTTGATGTTTTATAGGAACCCAATTTTCGGAAAAGAAGAAGAAAGCTATGCCTTTTGGTTAGAAGATGTTTGGGAATTATTCAAACGACGGTGCAACTAGGATCGTTGTGCTTGGAATCTAAGAGTGATCTTAACAACTTTCGAAGTTTTGTGACAGGTTGTTTCATGTGGAGTGTTTCTCGAGGCTGAAAATTTTTCAATAACAATATCTTTTGTCTATGTCTATAACTTAATTGAGGATCAACAGTCTATGGGATTAATTTGGTTTTCGTTAACGATTCTTCTTCTTTCTCAAAATACCAGTGGGCGGTTGAAGATGACTTTAACTATATTCTAACAATGTTGCAGCACTCTCACCATCTGGTAGATTAAGACTCGGCTTGAATAGAAGACTTTTCTATTACTATACAGGATGCTAGTCTCTTTGAGACACCAACAAAAGAACTTCATTTTTTGTGGTGGAACACTGTGTATCTAATCTAATCGCTAAAAAGATTAATCAAGCTTTAATAATGAACATTAGGTAATTTCTTTTCCATATTCATTTGTTGAGTATATGGATTCTCAGCAATCAAATCATGCCCTTTACTTCTTCTATATACTATATATGGTAAAAAAAAAACTTGCAAGACCTTTATAGTTTTTAACCACCTATTGGATCACCAGTACTACACATGTACAATTACCTCTAATTAATTAGATGAGTCAGAGATTGGTAGTTGCTAGCTCAAGCTTATCAAACCTTTCTAAAATGAGTTTAAGGAGCTCAATAGACACAATTACAGTGGCATTTTTCTGAGAGTTAGGGCGTAAGAAGAAATGGTTACTCAACCGCGAAAACCGCCTCTTAACTGCACTTAATAAGTTACTAGCTGAAGAAGAACACCTTGAAAGGGAGAGGTGGCACACTTTGATCAAGCTGAGGAAAAATCCTACTGTCAGAAATCAAGGGTTAAGTGGCTTCATTCTGAAGATAGGAACGCATCCTTCTTTCACAACATAGTAATGCACAGGACCTCTAAAAATCATATACATTATCTTTATGACTCTTCTAACAGAAATTTGGTTATTACTTCGGATATCAAGAATCGTTAGCAGAATAATATCAACCCATTCTCAGAGTTTTTGATATTCGTATATCCCCAATGTCGATTTATGTTCAAAAAGATCTGTTTAACTTCATATGTTCACTAATGCAAGCAGATCTACTAACCAGTAATGTCACCAAGGAGGAAATTATAGCACTTTTTTAATATGCCTCTATATAGGTGTCCACAACCATATGGATTTATCATAGATCTTCTTGGTATTGTTGGCAGGGAGTCACTACCAATGACATAGTTGTAGCTGTCCAATAGTTCTTTCGTAAGGGAAGGTTACTCAAAGACTTAAATACTACTACTTTCATCTTAATAACCAAGACTACAACTGCGAAAACTGTCAGAGTATAAACCTATTAGTTGCTGCAATGTGGTTACTAGATTATGTCTAAGATAAGTACCAACCGTCTCAAACCTATTCTGCTTAAGAGTTATCAACTAACCACATGTCTTTACTCAAGGGAAAAAGTCTTAGTGAAAACGTTTCGTTGGCCACATAGTTTACTCGAGGTTATAATAAAGCATCTAATCCTCAAAGTTTTATGTTCAAGATTGATCTTAGAATGGTATTTGTTTCTATCTTCTGGGATTTCTTACTAAAGTGCTACAAGCTCAAGAGTTCCCACCTATTTTGAGATAATGGATCAAACAAAGTATCACCACGCAATAGGTTCTTTGGCTCTATAAACGGAGAATTGGCTAGTTTTTTCAAAGATGAGAAGCGGCTGAGAAATGGAGGTTTTTTCTCTCAATACTTGTTCATTCTCCTCATGGAAACTCTTAATAAAATGTTGGATGAGGCTGATCAAAATGGTTCTATGGGTCTGTATCTGAAATGTGCATCTCCTATGGTAACTCACTTACTCTTTGTTGATGATCTACTTGTTTTCTCTGATGGCTCTAAGGATTCTCGAATGGACTGGTAAATGTATTGATTAATGTTCAAGAAAATCTTAGATCTAGCCATGAATGGACAAAAAATATGATTTCTTCTTCTCAGGTTGGCTGGTTGAGCATATTTTGTAAATGAGTGAGATGGCTGGAATAAATCTCCGGTGTTTGATTACAAGATATTGTCGACTCCCTTTAATTACTACTAAACTTACTCTATCAAAAAATCAGCCTTTCTTGGAGAAAACAATAGATAAAATTCACTCTTGGACAATGAAATTTCTACCTTTTGCAAAAAGATTAGTATGATCTTTTCAATAATGTATGGCATGGCTAATTCTTGAAGTCAAGTTTTTATCATGCCCAAATTTTTTTATGAGAAGAGACTCCAAAAATTTGCTATCAACTATCCAGTGGACGATACCATGAGGAACCATCTATTAACTATGCCGAAAAATGATTCGATGAATTCTCCATCTCATCTTAAATTCTACTTGTCTTGTTACTCTCATAGTTCAAAAGTTTTAAGAAAAATATTATTTTGTTTTTCCTAATAGATTGTCTTTGTAGGTATAAATTTTAACATTAAAGAAAGAAAAATTAAGTGTAATAACCTAAAAACACATACTTAACTAACAAACACACCGACAAAACCTTAAAGAGCGTCGCCTAGAGAGAAAGTCAGAGAAAATTCTTCGTTCCCACATTATTGGCTCCCATAGCAACAACATTTGGTGTCTCTCTTCCATTTTTTCGTCCATTCTTTTGTTTGCTAGTATTTTTTCACTTTTGTTATTTTTAGGGTTTTCGAGGTGATTTTCCGGTTTTTATAATTAGAGATATATCTGTTTTGCTTCAATCTTAATTGTTCTTGGTTAAAGGTTATTCGACAGGTTTCAGAACAAACCAAAGTAGACTATTCTGGAACATACTTAATAAAAAAAGATTCATCTTTATCTATATGATTTTTGTTGTCTAGGCAATGAACGTGAGTGAAGCTCGTTGTGATGTTGGAAAGCACTTCGATGTTGTCAAAACATGCGGAACAAGATCACTATAGTATCAATGTTTTGGCAAAAACTTAACCTGAATTACATATCGATGTGAGATTTATCATTGATTTTTCTTGAAGTCGTATTTGCCATATCATATTACTAGTGATTTAGATGTGTTTCTCAAAAGCTTGTTTTGGCTTTCTAAATACAGTATGATCTACCATTTTTTGTTCTCCTCTTTGGTAAACTTGATTGAATAAAAGAATTTTTATATGAAAAAATTTAACTGGCACAACCCATTTTTTCCAAAAATGTCTTCATCCCTTTTGCTTTTGCTTCTGTTTCTTTTTTGTTTTTATTTTGGTTTCAAATGAATTGACAAAAATATATTTGTTGTCATATTTTTTAAACCAAAAACTTAATTAAACATTTTTTAAAACACAAATTCACTGATTTAAATATAATTGTATTATATAAAGTTGAATGCGTTCAACGTCAGCACTATACGTCGATAAAATTGTAACTAACCGGATTTTTCCACGTGTCAATTTTTATTTATATCGTGATATTTGTCAATATAAAATAGAAATTAATATTAACTTTTCTATTATTAGTTATTTGTTTTTTAAAGAAGATAGATAACAAAAAAAATGGAAACATATTAGTTTATTATTGCAATTATATAATTAAAATAGTAAATAAAAAAACTATAAAATACACATTTTGTAATAATAGTAACATTACAAAATAATAGTAACATTACAAACTTCATTTTTACCTAATACTAGATGTTGGTCTGTGTCTTGCACGGACATGGTTTGTTTACATAAAACTAAATTATTTTATAGAGTCCATTTATCATAATTTTACGTATTTTACATTTTTAAAAAAATATTATTGTTGACTTTTTCGTTTGAAACTTTAATATTGAAATAGAAATATTTAACACTCCAAGCAAGTCGAAAAACCCCGAGACTTTTCTGGTTTCAAAGTGAGTTGTTCTCTATTCTAAACTTGTTTTTGTTTTTGTGTAGGTTATTTGTAGTTTGAATTTGAGACAATGTGAAGATCAAACAAAAATTGCATGTTTATGTAAAATTTTTGTGGGTTTATAGTGGTATGATGCTTGAGTTGTTTTTTCAAAGACTGTTTGGTGGATGATCTAAGTATTGTACTTGTATGATCTTTGTTCAACTTTTTTGACAAAAGTCTTGGATTCTTGTTGGTCGCATGAATTATTTAGTCTAGTCTTGGATGATCTCAGTGTTGTACAAGTGAAGAAACAAATGGCAATTTTATATAAAATATTAGGGGAAGCACCCTTTTATTCAGCTCTCGGCGTCTTTACGTTCTCATTTTTATTTTATTTATCATGTTTAGATTTAATATCGCTTACTTTTGAGAGAGACTTTCGTGAAGATTTTCGTTTTCATTTTTTATATTGTCAACTCTTGGGAGCTTCTTATTTGATCAGCATACAATTACTTATTTTTGTGTTTGTTTTGTGTCTTTTTCTTTCTTTTGTGATATTTTTGTAATGTCCCTAACCCGGATAGGGAGTTAACCAACCGATACAGACCAAAACCTTTCGCAAAATCCACCAACTTTCACTTTAAACGTCACTTCTAACACTAAATCTGCAAAACAATTCCCAGGAAAAGAAAAGGGAAAAGGAGGGGTGAATGACTTCTCGACAATAAGTCACTCAGTGAGAGAATATACTAAACTACCTTGCTTGAAAACTAGATTAGCCCAGAAGTCTAAACCTAAACTATGACCCCCCAATCAAACACTTATCGTGTTGCTCAAGCAATTCCTATCATTCATGCATCAACACCAATATCAATACCAATAACAATCACAAAACACTCGCCCCGAGGTACTCTCATTTGCCCCAGGTACTCCTCGCGTGGGTACTCTCATTTCCCCTCACCCCGAGGTACTCTCATTTGCCCGGGAGTCACTCTTATCGCAGGTACTCTCATTTCCCCGCATCTCCGGTCAGGGGCCTGTTGCGCGGTTGTTTAGAGGAAACAAAAGGCAACGAAGCTTTAAAAATTATAAAAGCCCGTTTCCTAACAATCATACAATCCGCAAGTGCACGGATATGCTATTGTAGTACTTTGGCGTCGAACCACAAGGAGCACGTAAAGCTAGAATAGTCTAAACTTTGAGAATCCACAATCCCTCCTAATCTAAGCGAATCGAGAAGGTTTGGGGGTCCTAACAATCTACTAAGCAATTCAAAGTAAAAGCAACAACATAAATAAGATAGACAAAGCAAGACAAGAAAGTAAATTAAGCAAAAGAAACAAGCATTAACTTAAATAGCAAAGACAAGAATTAAAGACAAGTAAAAACGATGGATCAAGGGTGAGTGTAATTGAAGAGACTAGAAAGATGATAATAGTGGTGTTATTTCAAGCTATTAAGAGCAATTCTATGACCAAAGACATCTATAGCTTACTCCACTCTCATGGTAGTAAACCATTTCCTATATNTTATTGTGATTGACAAATCAATAAGAATCATTAAGAATAGGTCCATTTAGTCACTAAAATCCCTAGCAATCAACTCTCATTGGCTAAAAAAGGCTTAGCATGAATTTGGTTCTCCTAGGCATTTCATCGAACACCTCTCGGGCGTGAAATGCATACATGTCAAGATTCCTTCAAATCAAGCATTAAGGTCTCCTAATCCATGAGAAAGTAAAGATAAACTATCCCTAACACCATCATTACAATCCTATCTAGCCAAATCTCAAACATCCAAGATCCATCTAAAGAGCCTACTCACAAATCATGGAAGAGAAGAGAGTAGAGATGAGAAACATAAACATAAATAGATAGATAAAAGGTTCAAGATTCACAAACATAAAGAGAGGCTCTTGATCTTAAAGATAAAGAGAATAAACTTAAAACATGAATAAAAGTGTTAGAAAGTTGATAAAAGA
>OVAN01011214.1:0-14920 GCA_900406275.1 Anastatica hierochuntica
TAAGCCAATGGAAGTTGATGTTTAAGTGAATTGTGAACCTATCAAACCTGTCTAGAATGCATGATTAGAGTCCGAGAGTTAATGGAAGTTCGTCTTAGGGTTTCTAATAAATAGGGAATTGATACTACGGAAGTATATTAATTCTATATTAGTGTTTGAGTTCAAGACGGTTTAAAACTTATTCCCTGATCNCAACAATGAAATGTTTCCCTGAGAATACCCAATGCTCAACTCTTCTTTGATTGATTTACAACCCGTAGTCATTTGTTTGCTTTCTTTGCTTCTTAATTTCGATTTATTGCATATTTTCCGAAAATTCCTTTTCGTTTTAGCCCGCTTTTAATATGAAATTCTTCGTGCTACCTTTGGTCTCTGTGGATTTGATCCCAAACCACTACAACATACTTTCTGTGCACTTGCATTGTTATCTCGGGCGAAAACCTAAGCTATCAAGGAGGCATCATCATGGGAGAAGGAGGAAAAGTCTTGACGTCCCCAGCAGGAGTCAAGGAATCTTGGGAAGCTTCAGAGTTGCAGCTGCAATAGGGGAAACATCTTTTTACATAGCAGAAGTCCCCGTGAGCGATTGAGCGGCATCTTTCTTAGTTGCTTCTCTTTCTCAGCCCGCCTGCGGGCTGCTTCAGCAGCTCTCTGCTCCAGATTGGGAAGTTGCGCAACAGGATGCACCATTTGAGGAGGGGTTTGGATTCAGAGAGTTGCAGGAGATTTGGAAGGAGGAGAAGATTGGTCGGACTCCCTGCCACCTAGGATAGCAACAGCAGCAGCGATGGGAGTGGTGTTGAAGTTAACCCAACGGCGTTTCTCGATAGCTCAGAGAGAAACTAGGTCTTCGCTTAAGGTCGGGAAATCCTTAGCTTTCTTGGCGGTTGGACGAACTGAAACCAAGACAAAAGGACGTTAGCAACACAATTAAACACAGCTAAAGAGGACGACCTAAGCAAGTCGCCTACCCGCATCAAAGTTTCAGTACCTGCGGACTGTTTTGGCAAAAAGAGAGTGGGCAAAGAGTTAGGGTTGGCCTGCACGTAGAAGTAGGCCTTCTCCTAAAAGTCAATTTTGCTATCTGGGAGTGTGACAAGTTGGGGGTTTCCAGAGATGTAGTAAACCCCGCGCTTCTTGTTAATACACTTGAAGGAGGTCAAACGTTCGAGAAGTTGGACCCCCATCTTGAGGTTGATCTCTGCGGTGAGAACGAAAAGACCGAAAATGGTCTTGATTCCGGCAACGGTTAGCTAAGAAAGGGAAATTTGACGTTGATGGCAATATGCCATCAGGATGTGAGGAGATCTGGCGGTGCTTGTAGTCAGAGTAGCGACAGGAGCATTTGTCGGAGGAGCGATGGCCACCGGAATAGCGGGAATAATGGCGAGGCGTTCCTCCTCAGGCAGATCATCTTTGTCAATGGCGATGGCGAGACCTCCTTCATCCCCGACTGCATCAGGGTTCGCACGAAAGAAGGGAAGGTCAACAGGTTCGTCTACCAAGAAAGGCCTCTCGCCGGAGGTTCCCGGAGTGTCAACGGGCCTAACGACGAAAAGAGGGTAAGGAGATAGAGATTTTCTCCGGCGCGTGATTAGGTTTTTAGAATCCATGGTTGGAGGGGTTTTGCGGGATTCGATTCACAGTAAAATGGAGCAACAAAATCGCAAGAGAGCAAAGAAATTTGCAAGAAAATAAGAAGAGAAGTGGAAGAGTTGGAGAGAGAGCAAACCTTTTTGATGGCGACAAGAGAAGATGTTAGTGGAGAGGGAAGACGTAGAGTTTGGGCTTTAAATGTCGCGAGTCTTGAGGGTTACGTGGATAGGGAAGCACATGTGGGACTCAGACAAATCAAATCAAATCTTTCCCAGCTAACCAAGAAAGGAAACCAGGTTCTTCTTAGGAATGTGTATATTTGAACTGGGATTCAGATTTCTAAATTGAAAACTCCGTCAAAGCAAAATCAATTAAGAATTCAATTTCTAGAATCCTTAGCTGATTACCTTTAGCGAGCTTCGGGGGGAGGGCTCCTGATGGAGGTGGATTCCACCCGGTCCAAACCCGGTTTAAATAACTTGAAGGTTGAACCAGAAAGTGGGCCTCAAATGTCCACTATGAGGAAGGAAATGGAGAAGGATAAGAGAAGAAGAGGATTGTGGGCCAGGTGAAATGCGAAGGCCCATACCTTCGGAATCAAGTTCATCCTCGAGTTAAAGGCATTTAAGGCTCATGATCCTCACATTAAAGAGAGCGGATCCTCCGAAGCAGATCCAGTGGCGGTTACAGCTTGCGTGGTGCCTATAAAAAGAAGAAGGGAACGTAGGAGAAAAGTGGGAGAGACATACTTTTACACTCATTCTTGTGCTCACATAGCACCATTCTGTACAATTATCTTTGCAATTGAATAACATTCCGGATTGTTACATCACAACTTTCACACATTGTCCATCTAAGTTCTGAGTTGGATCTTGAAATCCATTGTAAACCATGAAAATACTGCGAGGCAAAACCGCAAAGAAGATGATGATGTTAGCCTTAATGATGAGAACCCCCGCAAATTGGAACCAGTCTTCACTCTATCAAAAGCTACTACCATGCTGGTGACAACGTAAAGATGGTTGCTCGAGGTCATATATAATGATGGTAATACTGGTACTTGCGACATCTTTTATGTATATATATTTAACATAGTATGCTGAAACAAAAAACAAGTGATTATGAGTTTGACTTGGTTTGTAGTGAGGAGAGAGGAGTAGGTAAAGGTTGTATAGAAAGATTGAAGAGGCATGGTTTTAGTGGTTGCATTTGTTTCCAAACGATCTAAGAATTAGGATTTGGTATTTTTATTTTCTTTTTCATATTACCACAAACTTCTTTGTAATATAACCAAAATCAAAACTCTTGGTAATCAGTTTGAACACGCAGAATCTATGTCTCTGCTCGTATTTAGTAGTACTAATTACAAATGAATAATGTATAGTTAGGTTTTGGGTCATCATCTCCTGTTAGCTAACTGGAGCATTGTGTTTAGAGTCTGAGCCATTGATCTCCATATATGAACTCTATCCCCAGAAAAGGCTTGACTTCATCGTGGGTAAGATTCTTCGACCACGGAACTCGGCCTCCTCTCTCTGCTCCTCTTCCTTTGCAGTTATACTCCCCGAACAGCACCTTGCTGCAAAACAAACAAAACAACTTTGTCTTGTGTTTTCAGACAGAAAAGCTTGAGTTTTTTTTAGTTTCAAGGTCGTTTACCTTTGTCTGTCGGCGAGGTTCCAATCATTCCAGCCCATAGGAGTGATAATATCAGCTATGAAGCAGTTTGAATAAACGGTTCTCGAGTAGTTTCCCCAAGCTCTTCCCAGGTAAACCTTCCCGGTACCACCGATATCACAGTTCACAAAAGAGAAACCGGTATCATCGTTCTCTAAGCTTCTATGGTGAGCCGCGATGGCCCCGAATCTCTTTGCCGTTGAACGGATATCACAGTCCTATGGTTATATATGTAACAACAACAAAAAAAGCCCAATCATGAGAGGGTTATGATGATACAAAAGGATGTTTTAATTTTGGTTACTTGCCTGGTAAAGTGATTTAGCATTGCCAAAGATGAAATCAACATTTCCTTGGATATAGCATTGGTAAAAGTAGTGAGATCCAGTTGCATCGTTAAGAGTGTCTTGTGATCCCAAAACTCTAACTCTATAGAACATTGCTTTGTCCCCAGTTATCCTTAAAGCCGCGGCTTGCTTCCCTTCTTCTCCGGCCTCTGCCACTACCGTGTTCTGCCTCATTTCAAGAAAATCAGTAAAAAGTTGAAGATCCATAACACTGATATTGATATAGAAGAAGGAAGAAAGAATAAGAGGAAGGAGATGGAATTTAGGACCTCAAAAGTGATGCCAGTGGCACAGAAGAAATCAGAATCGATTGAAACAGAGGCGGATCTGTAAGTGCCGAGTTCCTCACCGTTGCTATCGCGGTCTGAAGATTTATCGCTCCAACTAATGACTGTGTCTCTCGCATAACTCTCATTACCTATGAACGAAATGTACGGCTTTGTCCTCGGCACAATCACCTTTTCCCTGCAACGGCAAAACACACACAAAGATTCTGAATAAACACAGACAAAGATTCTTGGAAAAATATAAATATGTAGAGAGAGAGAGAGAGAGTTATATTACAAAAACTACCCACGTAGCTCTTATGTAGATTATCCCACTAAGTACTAACCCAAGAATTTAGCTTCAACTGCTTTCATTGAAAAAGAAAAAAACTTGTCCGATTCAAACTGTAGTTTACCTGTAAATCCCAGGAAGAATGAAGATTTTAACTCTATGTGAATTGGAATCAGGAACCATATCAACAGCTCCTTGAACTGTAACAGAGTCTCCTCTTCCTTCCTTATCAACCACAATCACTCTGCTCCCGTTCAAAGCGTTTGCGTTTGAGTTACTTTTTAGGTTTACCCAATTATTCTTCTCCTTAATGCTATAACTCTTATCTCTTCCATCATCTTCTTCCACAACTCTCATGTCTTCCCAACTTATGTAATTCCTCAACTCATTACCTTCATCATTAATCTTCAATGATCTCGAAGCCCCTAAACCCAACAGAGCCCCAAAACAGAGCAATATAACCGCATGAATAAAGGCTTCTACTTTCATGGACAATGTCTTCTGAAAAATAAACTGAAATTAGAAGAAGAAGAAGACGTAAACCACACAAACAAAAAAAAAGAAGAAGAAGCTAAGTGTGAGTTTTTTCGAGTTGGGGAAGAAAACGTTTTAAGGCTTCTTCCTTATAGAAGAAAGCTTGGCAAAGTTTGTTTACGTTCTTATTTTACCTTTGAGTTTAAAAACAAAATAAAAAAATTGGAGTCTTTGGAGGTGAAAGGTCGTGTGAGAAAGATGGGTTTTTTAAATATGAAGAACCTCTCTCTTGTATTCTTCTCCTCTTTTAACTCCTACTAATGTATATCATCTTCTTTATTAAATAATAAATATATTTCCTCAAATTTTTTAACCTAAAGTAAATATTTGTAATTATCTTCAACCAAATTATTTCTTATAATTTCAATTTTGTAATAGTCAACATTTTAATTGCAGGAATCAGTTTATGTAACATTCTATACCATCATCATTGAATAAACACAACTTTTTTCTTGGTAATATTTTGAACAAAGAGCATAAATAATATCTTTTTATGGTCGAGTGTTCTTAAAAAAAAAAATTTTTGTTAGAACACTTGTGAGAACATCCACCAATGCGAATGTTCTAAAGAAGACCATTTCAGACAATTTGATCTTGGAAGTATATTTCAGGAAAATAAATTTAAACTTTTCTAACAATGATTGCTAAATATTTATTTGAGAGTTATCATATAAGACCATCTCCAATGTGTTTCTCTATTTTTTCTTCTATAATAGAGATGAGTTTCTCTTCAATGTATTCCCCTATTTCTTTCTCTAAAAAAGAATATTCTTCAAAGATTCTTTGTTAATTTTACAATTAACATCTTTTACTTGTAAATGTTGAAAATTAACCCATTCATTATAATTTCTAGAAAATTTTCATAAAATTACAATATTATTAAATTAAATAATTTATTAAAAAATGGTATTGTAAAAAATAACAAAACAAATAATATACTAGAATATTAAGTTGTTAAAATATGTTGTTTTAATATTTAAGTTCAACTTAAATATGTTATCAATATGTAAAATATATGTGAAACTTTAAATAATAAATTCTAATTAATAATTTTAGTTTTAAATATTAAATATAAATATCATTTATTATATAAAAGATAGACTTTAATAAAATAATAATATTATCTATTTATTTTATTTATAATTGTAAGAAATTAAAAATTATTATGTAAATAAAAAATGTGTTATATATATAAAGTATAGTTATTTATTCATAAATATGTATTTTAACTATAATGACAAAAAATTAAAGGACTATTGTGTAAATAAAAAAATATGTCTCTATCATAGAGGAATGTTATTTTTTTCCATAAATATAGAGGAAAAAAAATAGCAATATCTATTTTAGAAAAGAAATAGAGGTGGGTTGTAGTATATTTTACTCTATTATAGTATATAGAGTCAAAAATAGCATTCAGTTGGAGATATTCTAAAGATTTAACTGTTATATGCTGGAAACAAGAAACTCGTATAGGATAATAATGATCTGGAGTTTATCTAAAGTAGTAATTCTCGTGATTTAATCCAACTAATAAAAGGATTTTTAACCTAGAATCAACACTGTTTAAGTTTATGTTTATCAAAAGAAAGTTTATTTCCTAACGCTATATATTATTATCTTAAAATCTAGAGTTGTAGCTATATTTTAGTAATATATATCTTTATCGGAAAATAGTTATGTAATTAGTTTACGAAATATATTTTCATAACTAGTATGATTCTTTTGTTAAATATTAATTTCTACTGAAAATGCGATACTAATAAGTGTAATTATTTGTAGTTGAGGAATTGACATGATGTCATAGTAAATAAAAAAATGCAGAGAAAACAATCTTAAAAAATTGCTTGCTTTGGAATGGAATGGTATGACGTTATTAAACACACAGTTGAGAAATGTCTAGTCCAATTTATAGGTTGAAACTGGTTTGAACAAATGTTTTCTTGTTTTGAATACTGTCTAAGTTTTAAACTTAAAAAACATTTTTCAAAAGCTAATGAAACTTACAGGAGAAAAGAAGCACGTATAGGAACATGGTTGCATGAGTAAGGTTAGATTAACAATCATCAAACATCATCCATCATCGTCATCTTTTTCTTGGGTTAACAGAAAAGTAATAACCAACGGAAAATAGAAAGATGTGATTAAAGAAGAATGAAATTGGCAATTAATGTCCAATCATTATTTAGAGTTACGTTTAGTCATAAGAGTTTCGTGTACATATATGCCAACAATGCAAAGATGGTTTATTTGGGATAATAAAATTATACACTTCACCTTTCTTTCATTTACAAACAAAAAAGAAAAGAAAATCAATCACAAAGGAACAATACGTTATAAGATGTTCTAAGTATGAACACTGTATAAAATGAGCCCAAAAAGAAAAACACTACACATACATACATTATGTTTTCTTCTCCATGATTCACTAGAGAGAAGAGAGACCAAAACTTTTACCACAAAAACATTGTAAAACTTCCATCTGCTAAACAAAAAATGAATGCTGTTTTCTCTGGATTTTCTTTTCCTATATTCTGCACAAACTGAGTATCGCGTTGTTGGCCATTCACACTTCTGCTTATGAACCTCCTTTACCGGTTTTGAATCAATAAGGAAACTAAGATGCTGACTTGTTGTCGGTAATCAGGAATAAGAGATTTTTCATCATCAACCTCTCTTCTCATACTTGTTTGCAAACTCCTTGAGTAAAAGTCTCTGCCGAAAAGCGAGATACTTATCTACACTAGTTCCAGCCCATTGCTGACAAAAGCTTTCATCGTTAGGAACCAATGAGCTAAGAGGGAATGGCCCTTTCCGCACTTTCTTTAACTCTACCAAGAAGCGGTGGCGCGGACGTATCCTTTGTTCCAAGGACAAGCTCAAGTACATTGGGTATTTAGCCAAAATATGCACTTCATTCTTGAGCTCATTGACCAGATACATGTACTTTGGCTTTAGATTATCTTCCAGTGAGAGAGACAAAACCTATTAAGACCAATTTTGAGAAGAAGCATTATGAGAACAAAACCCAAGAGAACTAAATCTGAGAAAAACAATTAAGAAACCTACTAACCTGTGTAAGGCTAGTCAAGACTTTCAATATATCAGAATTGCACATCCCAATGCTTCTAAGGAAATTGATTCGAGGCAAGAATCCGTCGTCAATACTGTAGTGGAGTAGCTGGGGATGTTTCTTTACCATCTTCACCACACTGTCTCTAGGTGCTCCTAACTCCTTGGAGAGGAACATGTAACGAGTGTTCCATGTTATATCGAGCCGCTGAACCAGAATCTGGGGACTAAGTTGCACGACTTTGCCAACATCGTTTTCATTTATCCCAACCTCTTCGATCAAATACCTTATTGTGGGTCTCAGCGAATTCTCAACACTGTAAGAGAAGAGAGATGGAGTTACAGCAACTATCTGTCCTATTTTGGAACTGGGAATTCCAAGACCCATCAGAAAGGAAATGTGAGCTTTGAGATTGTTCTCAACCGTGTATTGAAGTATCTGTGGTTGTCTCAAAAGCATCCTTTTGATATCTCTGTGTTTAACACCGACGCTTAACAAGTAATCGAGTCGCTCTTGTGCAGATAACACATTGATCTGAAGGGAAGGCATGTGCCTCTCGTACATTTGAACAAAGTGTGATTCTTTCAGACCGAATGTGCTCAAGTAATCAAGGAGGGGTACCCATTTCGGATCTATATCGATCTCCTCTGAGAGTCGAGGGTATAGTTTCTGGACACATTTCCTCGTGCTCACCTAATGAAACAAAGGTAAAAGAACTAAGTTGCTATGTCAACTCCAGCTTTGCAATGCATTCTTTTTTACCTTTCCTCGGCCATTGAAACGCCAGGAGTCCTTCTCCTTAGAGGAGGCATTTCGAGTAATATCAATATCTAAGTCGTCATCATCAGTCTCCCATTTTTTGACAGTCTCCTTCTTGCCACCTTCACAATGGCAAATCCAAATCTTAGCAATATGACAAAGTGAAGTTTTGTAAAGACAGCTCTCAAGAATACACAAACCTTTCTTAGCAATGGTTTGCTTCTGTGACTTAGGTTTCTTCTTTACATACTCTGCGACCTCTGCGAAGTCATCCTAAAGAAAAAATCCAAACTTCACTCTTTTTTTTAACAAGTTCCACACATCCTTAAAGAAACAGTAAAAAAACTTCAGAATTCAATGAAGAATCAAGCTAGGTTCTGCTAAATTCCCAAACTCCAAAAGCTCAAACAAACCCCAAAATTTCATCAAAATCTAAAAAAAAAAAAAGAAAACTGACGTTAAGTAACCAGTCATCATCATCTTCATCTTCTAGATCTTCATCGTCACTGTCGTATGGAGATAACGTTTGCCCATACCTGGACTTCTTCTTCGGATTGATAATTTTCGGGTTAGAGTGCGCGTATAAAACGACGAGCTCACCGAATGTTCTGGGTCGCCGTTTCGTCGCCGGGAAATATTTTCTGGAACCCAAAACAGAGAAAGGTGATTCCGACGGTTGGGTAAAGAGAATTGGAGGGTTTATAAGGCAGTAGAATGAGAAACCCGCCATTTTTCAGCAGGAAGAGGATAATGTAAAAGAGAGAGAGAGAGATTATCCAATACGGGCTATTGCGAGTATTACCCCTTAAACCCTAAAATCCAAAACATTCTTTTTCCCTTTTTTTTGTAGGTAAAAAGCTTTTTTTTTTACGATTATATTTCATTGAATCAAATCAAAGATACATTGTTAAGATCATATAGAACTAAAGAAAACAAATAATTGCACAAACAGCTATGTGCGTCATTTACTGAAGAAAGTAAAAAGATAAATGTTTCTTCAAATCCCTTCTTTCTTCGATACAAATCGTTCGCCTATTTTCCGGAGGCTTTCTCTTGAATGCATCGGAAAAACCAATGCTTCTTGCACTAGTTCTGAAATTGTGACTTTCTGACACCAATTAGTCTGTATCAGAGTCTTGGAATAAAATTCCGACCTCAACATGATTCCAAAATGATTCCACTTAGTCTTATCGTCTATTTCAAACTTCCTATCATCCCGACTGAATGTCGCACCATCAATTGACAGTAGAGTACAGTTTGGGACATAGTAATATAGCGTCTCAGTCTTGTCACCAGGCCATGGTGGCTTATAGCCTCGGTTTGTTGCTCCATAATAAATTGCTTCTCCGGTTAATTGCTCCGGATGAAGAAAGCCACCGTGTCTCATAGACAACGGACAAACGCCGACGATTGATGTCCGAAATACACACTCCCATAAAAAGAGAAAGACGCCACCATGGAACCAATCCAAACTCCATTCTACCCTTTCTATTGATGTCTCGACGTGCTCCATAAGCAGAAGAGCCTGAAGCACTCTATGGTGTAACAGAACGGCCAGGATCTGTGGTAGAAGACGCCAATCTGATACATGCCAAGACCGAAAAAGAGATATCACCAACGACATCAAAACAAATTATAATAATATTGTGGAAAGGCAAAAGAAACTGAAAGGAAACCGGCGGCCAGAGCCGCCGGAGATATAAAGAAAAACTGTTTTGAGAAGTTACGATCGTCTCTTTAGTCACCTCTTTTTTTTTTTAATTAGCACCATTTCAAAGCTAAAAAGTTTTTTTTTATCGAGCTTTACATCTAGACTTTAATGGCTTTTACTAGTCATTTTCCCTTTAAACGACACCGTGTTTGTGTGTTAAGATTTTTTTTCTCGTCTGCAGGTTTCAAAGTCACACGACGTTGATGGCTTTACGACTTCTTTCTTGTGGTGGCCCGAAATGTGTCGACGTGGCCAGATTTTGACGGCTCCCCTATTATGGAAACCATATGCTATATATACATATAAATATACTATGGGTAGTTTAGAAATTCATAATGCATATATTAGGTTAATGTCTTTGTATAAATATGAGATGTAAGTTGTTTGATGATAATAAGAAGAAATCTTCTTTGATATTACAACGACTTCCTTTATCATGGTATCAGAGCACTAGGGCGTTATTCGATTCAAACCTTGGTTCGATTCTTCTTGATATTACTCTGTTCTCCTTTGTTTCTTAGCTTCCTATTCGATTTGAATTATTGAAGCAGACATAGGAGAAATTACCGATTCGGCAAGTGGTTCTGTTACGAAAGAATCAACTTCGAGAGGCAACAAAGAGATTCAGAGACGCACAATCTCTCCTTATGATTTGTCTCCAAGTGATAACCCTGGTTCTGTCATTTCTCAACCTTTGCTCAAGGGTGGAAACTATAATGAATGGGCGTCAAACTTGAGAACATCCTTAAGATGAAAAAGTTTGGCTTTGTGGATCGATCCATTCCTTGTCCAAGTGAGGAATCAGAGTTCTTTGAAGATTGGTACACGAACAATGCTCTAATTCTATCTTGGATTAAGTTAACAATAGCAGAGGATGTGCGATCTACTTTGTCTCACATGGAGTTTGCGTGTGACCTGTGGGAACATGTTAAGTTTCGTTACTCGGTGAAGAATGGGCAAAGAGTGCAGAGGCTTAAGGCTGATTTGGCTAATTGTCGACAGCATGGAATGAGCATTGAAGCGTATTACGCAAGACTTATGCAATTGTGGACTGCTCTTGCGGAGTTTAGAGTTTCAAAGAATTGTGGATGTCCGATCGGTGTTGAGTTGCATAAAGAAAGAGAAGAAGATAAACTTGATGATTTTCTTAAGGGTCTCGATGAATCTATCTACGGGACTGTTAAGTCCAACCTATTGTCGAGAGATCCCTTACCGAAAGTAGAAGAGGCGTATAGTACATTGTTACAAGATGAAGACTCTCATCGTACGGCTCGTGTGTATGAGGAAAAGAATGTTGATTCATTGGCCTTTACTGTCCAGACCAGTAATCATCAAGCTTTGCACCAGGGAACTACTCCACGTGATGATCGTAATTTCTTATCCAGAGAAGAAAGGGCAAAGCTTCATTCTTCTAGCTACAACAGAACTAACTGGTCATGTAGCTGAAAACTATTTCAGAACACTTGGCTATCCATCGTGGTGGGGAGATCGTCCTAGGCCTCGCATCAACTCTGGCCATGGACGTGGATCTCAGCAGATGACCACACGACTGTCGGGAACAGATGGAGCCAGAGCAAATGCGGTCACTGCCTCACCGTCTTCTTCACTGCTCACGGCTCATGCCATTACTGCTAGTGACCCTATCGGTTTAAGTGGGTTGAATGATGAGCAATGGAAGACTCTTGTTCAGCTACTCAATGAACGAAAACCTCCTGCGAATGAATCCTTAACCGGTATGTATTTTCTTGGCTCTTGGATTGTTGATACTGGTGCCACTTATCATATGACAGGTTCATCAAAATTCTTATCAGATATTCGAGATGTGTCTCCGTTACCGGTTAAGCTACCATATGGTAGTTACACAGTTGCTAGACAGAAAGGAACCTCAATATTGTGTTCTACCTTGAGACTTCAGAATATGTTGCTTGTTGATGGCTTGCAGTGTCATCTTGTTTCTGTATCTCAGTTGAATAAAGAGCGAGCTTGTCTGTTTCAGATTACTGACAGACTTTGCGTTATCCAGGACCGCATTACCAGGACGCTGATTGGAGTGGCTGAGGAATCCAATGGGCTTTATTTTTTGCATGGGATGAAATTTGCTGGAGCGGTACAACAAACGGATTTGGTTTCGTCGAATGTATGGCATCATCGATTAGGCCATCCCTCGCCTAAAGTCTTGGACTTATTATCTATTTCTTGTGTTTCTTCTACTTCGTTGCAAAATAAAGAGTCCGAGATTTGTATTCGTGCTAAACAAACTCGTTGTTCCTTTCCGATTAGTATCAATAAAACTTCTGAGATTTTTGAATTAGTTCACTGTGATTTATGGGGACCGTATCAAACCCCTTCGCATTGTGGGGTGAGTTATTTTTTAACCATCATTGATGACTATTCGTGAAGTGTTTGGTTATATCTACTACGATCTAAGCAAAAGGTTTCTCGTACACTTAGAGATTTTGTAGCTCTCATTGAGCGAAAATTTGACACGTGAATTAAGACCATTAGAAGTGACAATGGTACATAATTTTTTTGCTTATTCGATTATTTTCGAGAGATGGGAATAGTTCACGAGACATCGTGTGTTGGGACTCCACAGCAGAATGGTAGAATTGAGCGAAAACATCGCCATATTCTTAATGTTTGGATCCATGGAGGAAAGGAGAGAGAGAGAGGATTGCTTGTAGAGAGAGATTTGATTTTTAGAGAGAGAGAGATTTGGGCGATTGAGAAGAGAAATAGGTGGTGGGGGTATATATATATTTTTGTTTCCTCGCAAACCGTCACAAAATCCTCGCAATTTTGGGGGATTTAGCGCTTGGTTTTTTGATTTGGCGCCTCAGTAGTTCCCTAGATTCGCTCTTTAATGCCTTAGTAGAATTTTCGGATGTTTCTCTCTTTTTCGTAGTGATGGGTAAAATTCTGCCTAAAGAATCCTATATATATGATCCCTTGGAGATAATTAATCATCAACCCCATGGAGACACTCCCTTTTAACTGCGCTTCAAAAACCCCCCTCTTATTCAACTAGTGTGAATTTCCTTAAAGAGGATAATTGCACAACTGCTTAGAACGCTTAGCATATGTGCCATGGCCAACTACTCTGACTGGACCACTCAACTAGTTATCTAGCTCATCCAATGTCGTCCAACTAGTAACCAATCATCCAAGCTAGCACAGTTTCCAAAAACTCCTTCCAACTCAGCTCAACCACTATGTAGCTCTGTCTAGCTAGCCCAGCTCGACTAGTCAGTTGGTTCAGCTCATTGCCACTCATCATGAGCTAGAATTCTCGGTCTTGGGCCGGTTCTAACCCTCTTCCAAACTTTTGGCCCATCTTTCCAAGTTCTTGGCCATGGTTCGGGCTTTGGCTAAGCCATTCGACCATTCTGAGTTCCTGGATAAGTCCTCATTTTGAATTCCCTTTGCCTTGATAAACCCTGGTTCAATTTGGACTAGATGATCTTTGATTCGGTCTTGATCCCTCATTTTGATCTTGAGCCAGCTAAGAAAATAATGGTCTATCCATTATCGAGTGGTTAATACTAGGTCATGGTCCATCCAAGGCCAAATTCGGGGTCCATCATGTCCAACTATACACACCCCCCTTATAATAATCTTTTAGCCTTTTTCTGATCTACCACACCAGAGATATTCCCTATGTATGTGGAGTCACTAAACCGTTTCTGGCCCAGCTTTAAACTCTTGGTCAAAATTTTCCTTCATTTGTCCACCATTTATGCATGTTTCTAGGTCAAAACATGTCCATATAGATTTATCGCAGATCGAGGTTGTTACAGTAGTGATGTTTCCATATTTGAATAGAGAATTGTAACCGTTGTGATTGAGTATTAGTTGTATTAATAACATTAACCGTTTGACAAGAGTGTAGATTATAAAAGAATAAGAATCACCATTGTAAGGGAGGTCATTCCTCTTCCCCACCCCCGAGAAAATCAACAGAAGCATTACACCAATTCTAAACAGAACCACAATTCTCTTATGATCGTCTATTATTTCAGATTAACTATATGTTATTTACGGGTGTGAGCTAAATTCGAGTCTCACAGTATATTTTTAAATAAAAACAGTATTATAAGGAAAAAAATCACAACTAAACTACATAAAAAAATTTTCAATTCTAAATGAATTGTCTCATTTCATAAAAAAATTGTTACAATAGAATAAAAAACAGTTATTAAATTTATTGCAGTACAACAACAATTCTATTTTACATAAACATTTATCACAAACTCATTATCTTCTTTTATTTTTCTACTTTCTACAAAATACTCAAAACAATAGCTCAAATAGGTGATAACGACATTGAATGTTTGCAGCACGAAAGGAAGAAGACCAACAACACAGAAATTGAATCCATCAAAAGGACAAGTTTTTGAAAAATGGATCATCGACTATCATTGTTAAGGTTTTAATTCTCTGACTTAATCGAATTTTAATAATGAATTGAAAAACTTTGTTAACCAAAAAAATTAACGTTTACTTAGTCAATATGTTCATTAACAAAAAAATCCAAAAACATTTTAAAAAAGCCTTACAAATGTTATTGTAGTTAAAATTTCTTTAAACTTTGTTTATATGTAAATAATAATAAAGTTTCTAAGAGCATCTCCATTGTTGATACTCAATTAGGGGTTCTTAACTACTTTT